>JAXBDA010009697.1:0-11971 GCA_036023075.1 Gaultheria prostrata
GATCCCAACGCCCTCGGCATAGCCTCGGCGTTCCCCTGAGCGCTACCTTTTGCCGAGGCCGGGCTGGGTGCCGCTCCGCACCCGATGGCGCCCCGTCCTTGGGCTATGTCCATGGTTCACGCACCCGAGCGCTCACAGGACCGCGGTCTCGGCCGTTGGTTACCACGCCGGCTATCGTTGGTCAGGGTCAACAGGGGTGAACCACGCAGTGGGCACGGAGCCAGATGGGTCATGCCGAGCCCGGCCGCTACAATAGCCCCTCAACCCTCTTGGTATGCAGTCGGCATCCGAGGGGGTTGATCTCTCCGTGCGTCGAGTCCCGCGGCCTATCGCCTCGATCAATACTAGCCCGAGCGTAGAAATAAGCTTCCCGAGCCCCTAGCCACGGCTCATAAGGCCCGGAGCATTGGGTGTTGGGCTGAGACACTTAACGTCACGTGATGTGACACCGCCTCGGAGCTTGCTCTTGATGTGACAGTGTGGAACAGCAGGCAGCCCGGGGCCCTGCCATACCACGTGGTCTTATGCCACGTGTCACCATGCCGTTCGCCCGAACGTTGCCGCCTCGATTTTCCGCCCAAATGGTTTTTGAACGTGGGACAGGTGTCATGCCCCAAATGGCTCGGGGGAGCCGACGCTTCGACTCCCGAGCGGCGGCCATCATTACTCTGACTCGTGGACAGCTGTCACGCGTTGGTTGGCTCGATGGTTGCGTCGTTTCGTCAACCGAGGCACCGCTATTATTACCCCTCATTAATGGGGGGTTTGAACCTACCCCCACCCCTCCCTCCCTCTATAAATACGAGAAGGGAGGAGAGAGAGAGGCACCGTTACTCTGCCTCTCTCACTCCAGAGTTCACTCCGCCGCGCGCCGCCACCGCCACCGCTCAAACCTCGCTCCGTCGTGCACGGCCGTTCCAGATCTTTTTCTTCGCAAAAATCGAGGTATGGCTTTCCTTTTCTTCTCATTTTCTGTGCTTTTCTTTATTTCCACACTTTTCGATGCATTTAGGGGTAGATTTTGTCGGTTTTCGGGGGTTTTATAGGGTTTTCAACACCTGTGCTTGAAATTTCCGGCGGTCGTGCGCGACAGCGCACGGTGGCCGATTTCTGGATTTTCAACGACGTTGACAACACAGCCCTTGCTCCGACCCGAGCATTGCAACTAACCCTGCCGAGACCTCCCTCACAGGTCCCCGAGTGCGTTGTTCGTTAGGATTAGGTAGCCCCCACTATTGTTGCATGGGAGGGCTTGGTAAGGGCCGAGCCGTCCCCACCATTGCATATAGCTGATGGCTTCTGTGTTCACTCGTGCACTATGTAGGTTCCAGTTCGGATGAGCTCGGGCCGGTCCTCCTGCAACGAGCTTGACTTTCTTGAAGATCCCAGCCTTGACCCCGAGGCCAGATCTTTCATCCGCCGCGAGTACATCAAATCGCTCGGGTTCAAGTACCGCGCCGTGCCGACCACACCTTTGAACATCCCTCCTCTCCGACCCATTCCCCCGCACCAGTGGAGAGCAATGGAAGGTTTCGTCATCAGAGCAGAATCGGGATCGGGAGCCTCCTCGTCGGGGGCTCCTCCGATCCCGGATGACCCAAACGCTAGAGAACCAAGCCCCGACCCTCAAGCCGACCCATCATCTCCTCGGATCGACTCTGGGGAGCTGCCCGACCTCTCCGGGGATTTCTCCTCCGAGCCTGACGCAATGGAAGTTGGCTCGACACTCGATAAAGGCAAGGGGCCCGTCGTGGTTGACTTAATCGAAGTGGATGACCTCGTCTCCGAGGCCGTTGACGCTAGCCCCATCGACATGCAATCCCCCGATGGCTCCGAGGGTGTGCCCGCGGGACACTAGGGGATCGAGTATGGGGACGACTGGGAGTCGATCCCCCCACCGAACCCGAAACACGGGTCGTGTAACTATGTCTCCGAGTACTTCGACGGGAGCTCGGAGATGCTTGCCGCTTTCAAAAGGGACTATGGGATCCCCGAGGACGTCGAGGTATCGAGGCCCACAGACGAAAAAATCCATTACCGGGAAGACCAAGTCACCGTTCCTCTCATGGCGATAACCGAGGGCGGCCTGACGTTCCCGATCCCCCGCCTGCTGCGCCAGTTCCTACACGTTTACGACCTTGCCCCCCACCAGCTCACCACCAATATCTACCGAGTCATATGCTCGGTGGCAAAGTTGAAGCGAGCCCACAACCTAGACTTCTCCCTACACGACCTCATGGCCGTGTACACGGCGGCTCGGAGCCCTACCTACGGGAGGTACTACTTCACCATTCGCTCCGAGTATCCGTACCTAATTGACGAGCTCTCGGACTCCGAGCGCCACGCCTGCGAGATGGTTGTCATCAAAGGGAACTTCACCTGGGCTCCCGAAGAGGAAAAGATTTTCCCGATCCCATGGCGTCGGGGTGACCTAGGTTTGCCGAGCTCCTATACTTGAATTATTTTTATTTATCATGCATCTTCTTTGAATATTGTTTATGCGTTGCCGAACTCTAACATTTTCTTTTCCCTTATGCAGCGTGCAGGAAGGTTACGAGGAGGCTTGCCGACGACGACGCGATTGACACAATCTACCGACTCCCTGACAGGACAACCCCACTGATCATCGGCTACGTGCCCAGCTACAGGAGTTTCACAAAGAGGACCAAAGCCCCTGTCCCGAGGCGCCACCGCCATTTCGATCCCGAGCTCACATCTGAAGATCTCATCGGCCGAGAGCGTGTTCCGAGGATAAGGCCGAGACAAAGAACGCAAACCGTCGGTTCTTCTACCGAAGCTGAGATGGCAAGGGGAAACGCTTTGAGGGACACCCAGAGGCAGATCAGGAAGCAGAGAGCCCAAGCTGCCGCAGGCTCGGCCTCTGGGGCTCAGAATCTGAACAAAAGGCCTCGGGTGGAGGGCCCGGTGCCCGGGGCTGACAAGACCGACGCATTGCACCCCCCGCATGTGAATGCTTCGGTCCAGCCCCCATCCTCTTCTCTGCCACCCCCGGGCCCCACCCCGAGGGGTTCAACCCCATCTGCTACGCTGCCTGGAACCACACCGCCGAGCACAGGGCGTACAGACGACCTGTTCGCCCCCATCTTCCGAACCGCCCGAGGAGTGCCAATTAAGAAGTCGGCCAGTGCTCGGGCGAACAAAAAGGTTCCGTCACCCTCCTGAGGGGTCTGTTCCTCCAACGGGATATGGGACAGATCCTGAAGGGTATTGGTGAAAATTACATCGACCTCTGCGCCGATGCCGCGCGGGTGAGTTTTTTCTTCTAACTCTTACTTATCGAATTTTTTCCAAGTTTTTGTGCTCTAATGTCTCTAACCTTTATCACATGTCTTATCCCTCACAGGTTGATCATGATGCACTTGCCCTCGGGGATAAGATCCTTGGGCTCAGCAATGAGAAGCTCGCGGCGGAGCAGCAGCTGGCCGCCGAGAAGAAGAGCCATGGCGAGGATCTTGCCCTGCTGGAGGGGTTGAGGAAAGAGGTTGACGCTCTTTCCCAAGAGAAGAGTGTTGCCGAACAGAGGGCCATCACTACTGAGTCCCTCGTCTCAAGTGCCGAGAAGGCGCTGTCAAGGGCCCAAGCTGAACGGGTACCAGAGGGGGGAGAACGAGACCCTCGCTCGGTTCGCCCAGGAGGCGCTGGACAACGAGGAGAAAGCCTTTAAGAAGGGCTATCTCCTCGGGTATTCCGCGTGCTGGCCTGCGGCAATCACCCGAGGCCTTGATATGGCGGAGGTGCCATCTGACTCCCCTCTCCGGTCCATCCCTGAAGCACCCGAGCCAGAAGTTCCGGAGATGCCCTTTGAGGAGGATGCCGAGGAGAACATCCCTGATGGTGCCGGCGGGGCAGGTGGAAGTGGTGAGGTGGGCGACAAGGCTGGGGCGGAGGACGCTGCCGTAGATGCTTAGGATTTTTTTTTTTGTTTCCTTTTTTTTGGTTAACTTTTTAGGCTCGGTAGGAGCAGTTAGGACCTTATTTTTGGAGACTGGCCGAACAATGTACCAATGCCAGGGCTCGTGATGTAATTAAAACAGGTGTTTTGTTAAGGGGCCGGCGCCGGACGCTGAACCACTACCGAGCCCCTATACTGTTTTGTTTGAATGGATGCCGTTCTTGTTTCTGCTTGTTGCATTTCAACTCCCGCCTGGCCTATTGCCGAAGCAAAAGTGTTAGTAAAATTTCATCGAAATTTTATCAGTGGTACCTTTATCAGTTGTACTTGACAGTCGGGCGCCCAATATCCGAGCCCTAATTGTGATGGTATAGAAATGTCCCCTGTCTAATAGCCCTTGGCCGAGACAGTTATGGCACTTGAGTAGGAGGTTCAACCGAACGCTCCAGCGATGTAATTGGGTTCAAACGAACCCGAGCATCCGTTCAACCGAACGCCATGCCATAGTGACCCGTTCCGTTCAACCGAACTTGTTGTTTGAAAGTGTTTGAAATTTTCCAAGTGTAAGCGCACCCTTACCCCCTGCTTCGAGGAAAGGCAAGGGTTTAAGAATAGCCCCCTTGCCGTTGCCGAAGCAAAAACGTTGTAACAATTTCAGAAACGTTGCAGCCATTGTACCTATCAGCCGGGCGCCCACTATTCGAGCCCCAATCGTGATGGTGTGAGGATGTCCCCTGTCTAATAGCCCTCGGCCGAGACAGTCATGGGATGTGAGTCGTAGGTTCCGCCGAACGCGATGATGAATTAATTAAGTTCAAACGAACCCGAGCAGCTGTTCAACCGAACGTCGTACCGCAGTGACAAGGGCCGAGCGGTGAGTGAAACCGTACCGTAAGACCGAACGCTTGGCGTGATCTAAGTATTAACAAATAAAATCTGGAGAGGATCCTTTCATTAACATGTCAAGAGCCCTCAGTATTACAAAAGCTACCGAGACTGAAGGGAAAATGATAAGGAGAAGATCCTAGCCGTAAAATTTTCTGAGTTTGGTGGCATTCCACGGATTACTAACAGTAGTGCCATCCATCTCAGCGAGTTTATAAGCCCCGTAGCCAACCTTAGCTGTGACACGGAACGGCCCCTCCCAGTTGGGCATGAACTTCTTCTTGTTCTTCTGCTGGACCACCTGTCGCAGAACGAGGTCGTCGATGGCAAACGGCCGCGCTCGTACGTGCTTATTGTACCCCCGAGCGACCTCCTGTTGATAGGTTGTGTATCTAATGTTGGCCTCGTCGCGGAGGTCCTCGACGTGGTTGAGCTCGGCAGCTATGTGTTCCTCATTAGTGGCTGGGTGAAAGGCCTCGGTTCGATCGGTGGGCGCGGTGGCAGCGAGGGGGAGGACGGCCTCCATGCCGTATGCCATGGAGAATGGCGTTCGGCCAGTGTCGCGCCTAGGGGTGGTTCGGTACCCCCAGAGAACCTTGGGCAACTCGTCCACCCATTTACCTCTCTTGTTGGTGAGGCGTCGCTTGATCCCTGAGGAGATGGATTTGTTGGTTGCCTCAGCTTGGCTATTGCCCTGGGGTAGGCCACGGTAGAGTGATAGATGCGGATGTTCTTTGTCTTACAAAGCTTTTGAACAGCCTCGACGATGAACTGGGTGCCGTTATCGGAGACGATGGCATAGGGCACGCCGAACCTGGAAATGATGTTCTTCCAAATGAACTGCTCGACCTCGGCGGCCGTGATATGGATTAAAGGCTCGGCTTCAACCCATTTGGTAAAGTAGTCCGTACCCGTGATGAAATGCTTTAATCCACCGGGCGCTGTAGGGAGCTTGCCAACGATGTCGAGCCCCCACTGAGCAAAAGGCCAGGGACTCGAGACGGGCTGGAGTGAAAGGGGCGGCTGATGCAGGATGGGGGCATGCTTTTGGCATGCCTCACATTTCTTCACGTACTCCTCGGTCGACTTTCGCATCTTGGGCCACCAATAGCCTTGCGTGATTGCACGCTCGGCTAGGGACCGACCCCCCGAGTGGCAACCACAACTGCCCTCGTGCAGCTCATGCAGGACCTGGGGAATTTCAAGTTCATGAAGGACTCGGAGGTCCGGTCCCATAGACGTGCGGCGGTAGAGCTGCCCGATGTCCGAGATGAGGTAGGATCCGGATTGACAGCGTATACGGTGGGCTTCCTTCTTGTCTGTTGGGAGGGTTTGATGTCGCAGATAGACCACGAGAGGGTCCATCCAACTGGGGCCGAGGGCGACGCACATTATGTCCTCAGCCCCAGGCTCGAAACTCGAACGCGGGATGTCGCCGAGGGTGATTGTTCGGTCGCCACTAACCTCCGAGCATGCGGATCCGAGCGCTGCAAGGGCGTTGGCATGAGCGTTGTGCTCACGTCCAACGTGCTGGAAGCCAACTCTTTGGAAGTCCCTCTGAAGAAGTTGAACGTGGCTGATGTACTTGAGCATCCGAGAATCTCCGGACCCATACTCGCTATTCAAGTGATTGATGATGAGCAGAGAGTCACTGAAGATGTGGACCTCATCGACGCCGAGGCCTTTAGAGATGCGCAGGCCGGCGATGAGGGCCTCGTATTCAGCCTCGTTGTTGGTAGAGGGGAAACCGATGCTCATAGCGTATTCGTGGAGTATGCCCTCGGGGGATATGAGGACGATACTCGCGCCCGCCCCTCGGCAGTTTGAAGCACCGTCAACATGCATGCGCCAGAAATCTCCTGTGTATACCTTGGCGGTCCGTGGGGGCGAGCGTTTTAAGACGAAGTCGATGTATTTCGGGGCCGGCGTGATTGGCAAGGGATTGCTGGAGCCCTCGGCATCGTAGTTGCTGGCCTTAACATCAGCGTCCATCCTAGGTGTGAGTTCGGCAATGAAGTTAGCTAACGCCTGCCCCTTGATTGCCGTTCGAGGCTCATACTGGACGTCAAAGTTAGCCAATTCTAGTGACCACTTGCATATTCTGTCCGAGAGGTCAGCCTTCCTCAAGATGGCCCGTAGTGGGTATTTGGTGATCACAACGATGGTGTGGCACTGGAAGTAAGGAAGTAACTTCCTTTTTGCAGTCATAAGGGCGAGTGCCAATTTCTCGATTGATAGGTACCTGGTCTCAGCTGGCAACATGGTTTTGCTCGAGTAGTAAATCGGCTGCTGCTCCGAGCCTTCTTGCCTGACCAGCGTCGAGCTCACGGCATGCTCCGAGACCGCTAGATAAAGATAAAGATCCTCATCCCCCTTCGGGGTGACAAGGAGGGGTGCCTGTGACATGCACTTCTTTAGGTCGGCCAGTGCGACATAGCACTCGGTCGTCCATTGGAACGCCCTCTTGCTAGTTTTGATGGATTGAAAGAAAGGGCGGCATACGTCCGAGGACTTGCTAATGAATCGGTTCAACGCCGCCGCCATCCCAGTCAGCCTCGGCACCTCTTTGATCGTCGTTGGTGCTCGAAGATTTTGGATGGCAGTGATTTGGTTTGGGTCGGCCTCGATCCCCCGTCGAGTGACCAGGTATCCCAGAAATTTCCCCGAGCCAACGCCGAAGGCGCACTTCTCGGCGTTCAACCGAAGCCTGTGCACCTTCAGTATCCCAAAAATCTTCTTTAGATGCCCGAGATGATCCTCGGCATACTTGCTCTTAACGACCATATCATCGATGTATGCTTCCATGATATCGCCGAGCTGCTTGTTAAACATCTTGGACACCATCCGCTGGTAAGTTGCCCCTGCATTCTTTAGGCCGAAGGGCATGACCCTGTAGCAGTAGGTCCCCCTCGGCGTGATGAAGGTTGTCTTCTCCTGGTCCATGATGTTCATGGCGATCTGGTTGTACCCTCGGTAGGCATCCATGAAGCTCAGCCGGGCATGCCCAGCCGTGGCATCCACCAGCTGGTCTATTCGAGGCAGTGGAAAACAATCCTTGGGGCAAACATCATTCAGGTTGGTGTAGTCCACGCACATCCGCCACTGGCCGTTCTTTTTCTTAACGACGACGGTGTTGGCTAGCCATGTGGGATACATAACCTCTCGGACCGACTCGGCTTTGATAAGGCGGTGGATCTCATCGATCACCGCGTCGGCGTGTAATGACGAGGACTTTCTCGGCTTCTGCACCACCAACCTCCTAGCCGGATCAACATTGAGGGCATGGGCGATGAAAGCTGGGTCTATGCCCGGCATTTCATACGGGGTCCACGCAAATGCCTCAATGCAATCAACTCGTCGCGCTCCGCGCTCGGGAGCTCGGATCCACCATGAAATACCTGCTCTGGTCCTCATTGAATGGGACCTTGATGAGATCCTCAACCGACTTATCCTCTGCCATTATGCCAACATTATCCAGAATCGGAGTGTCGTCAGCAGCTTCGATCCACTGGACCTGTTTCGGTGACCTGGTTTGCTTCCGATCCTTCATGCGCACGGCGTTGATAAAGCATTTCTTGGAGGCCATTTGGTTGCCTCTGACTTTTTCCTGCCACCCCGACGTGCCAATAAACCGCACACATTGATGCAACGTTGAGGCTATGGCTTTCATCCCGTGGAGCCACCCCCTACCGAGGATAGCGTTGTACGGGCTCGGGGAGCTCACAACTGTGAACTCCACCTCCAATCGGACCGAGCCCGCCCAGACCGGGAGTGTGATCGAACCGAGCGGCCATACTGGTGTGCCAGTAAATCCAACTAACGGGACCTCGGTAGGCTTGAGTTCCTCCTTGGTCTGCCCCAGCTCTCTGTATGCTGAGTAGTAGAGGACATCTGCTGAACTTCCCTGATCGACCAAGATCCTTTGAACAGTGAGATGGTCAATTTCGAGTTCTACAACCAGGGCATCATCATGGGGCAGCTGGAGGCCATCCACGTTCTGCTCCGTGAAGGTGATTGACCAAGGTTCCACGGGTTCTTCATACTTTCGTTTGGGCGCGCAGCTCAAGGTCATCACTTCCATCGCCGCCTCTACCCTTAGGAGTTCCTCGTGCATGGCGTTGGCTCGGGACTTACTGACCGGCCCGTGGATAACTTCGACGACTCCACCGATAACCCTCGGCTGAGGGAGCAACGGTGGTGCCTGAAGTTGTAGGGGGACGGCGACCTGGGCTCGGGGCGGGGTCCTCGTCCGATCGATCCACTCGTCAAGGTGGCCCTGATCAACGAGACGCTCGAGTAGTGCTTTGTATGGCCGGCAGGCGGTAGTATAGTGCCCTTTTTCTTCATGGTAGGAGCATATTCCCCTCTGGGTCTCATCCGAGCCCAGCTTCTACTCCGGCCAGTCGAACCACTTCTTTTTGCCAATGACCTTCAGGAGTTTATAGACTGGCTCCTTGAAGACCGTGGTCTCGGCAACGTAATCGTTGTCGTTCCGGGGAGGTCTTTCCCATCCTCCTCCTCTATTGCCGTTGATTTCTCGGTATCCACCGCCGTATCCTTCGTTACCACCGCCGTTGTTTCCTTTATATGCCTTTTTGACGTTATTCACCTGCTTCCGAGGCTCCTTAGGTGACCCTCTGACTCCCGAGGCCTTGGAAGACCTGCTGAGGAGGACTTCCTCATAATCTCTGAATTTTTCCACGGTGATCATCAGGTCTCTCATGTCCCTCGGCGGGCGGAGCATGAGCTCTTTGAAGAGCTCGGATGCATCATCCAGCACGATCTTGAAAAAGGTGGCGGCGATCTTTTGGTCGCAGTCCTCAACCAGGCTGTATGTCTCCCAATACCGGGCGACGTAATCCTTTAGGGCCTCCTCCGAGCCCCTCTTCATCGTAATCAAAGCATCGATCGTCTTCGGTTGCACATTGCTGGTTATGAACCGAGACATGAAGGCGCTTTCGAGCTCAGCGTATCCCCCGAGATACCCGGGCATCAGCCTGCTGTACCATAGGAGGGCAATGTTCCCGAGGCTCATCGAAAAGGTTTTGCACATGATTGCATCGCTGTAACCGAAGAGCTCGGTTATTTGCCGGTACTGCTGCACGTGATTGAAGGCGTCCGTGCTCGGCTCGTACTTATCGAATTTCGGGAGCCTGAACCCAGGGGGAGGGAGCGCCTCAATAATCTCTCTAGTGAAGGGAGACTGTCGAGCTTTATCCAGTCTTTTGTTAACTAGGCTCGGCCCAGGGCGGTTAAGGTCTACCGGCTGGTACCCTCCACACGTACGCTTTAGAGGTATCCGAGCGTCCTGCGGGCACTCGCGGCCGGCAGGGTGTATATTGCTGCGCTCGGAGGATCGCCTCTTGAGGGGTTGTATACCATTATTCTCGTGCAAGGGTGGGGCCCTAGTTTCGGGCTCGGGAAAGAGCGTCTTTGTTTCCCCGGTCCGCGTGTTCATCAACACCATATTGCCCCCCTCGTTGCACAGCTCATACGTTTCCCCGGGGTGAAGGCCCCCACTGGCTCTGGTGTTCGCTCTGCCACCCGAGGCTGCCTGCCGTTCCATCGAAGGCTCAGGTCCCCGGGAGTCCCTCCGATCCACCGATCAGCCAGGCTGACGGCCGTCCCTCTGATCGACCGATCGGCTAGGGTGGCCACCATCTCTTCGTTCCTCCGAGCCGTTTGGGTGGTCATTCCCCCTGCGGTCGGTTGCATCACCCGCAGGAGCTTTCCCTCGGTTAAGACGTCGCTCCAGGTCCCGAGCGTCCTGTTGGTCCCGCTCGTCTTGTGAATTAGCTTGGTTCGGGGTCCTGTCGCTCGGCGCCGTGGCACTGTATGCCGGGCGCGCCATTCACCGAGCATCATCTCTTACAAGATCTCTCGTTGTTGTATGCCTCGGTAGGATGACGTGCGCGGTCCCCTGACTGTCCACCTCGACCATTGTGCCGAGGCGTGAAAACACCTGAGCTCTACCGCTCTCGGTCGCGACGGCGGCCGTCTGCGTTCTCCAAGACCTCGCCCGCCCCCCTGGCCGAGTGGATTCAGGTGGGTGGCGAGCCTTTTTGAGCAACGCAATCTCATTCCTCAAGATGGCCATTTCAGCCTCCATTGTGAGAGGAGGGGGAGGCGGCAGTGCTGTGTGAGGACCCGCCGATGTCGTCCATGTGGAAGAGGACGTTGCTGTTAGCTCCGGCCGCGCTGGTGCCGGCGGCGTTGGACGCCGCCGTGACGGTTCCATCCCTATTTAACATGGGAGAGAGGGAGAGGCCCAAGTCACTTCTGACTTCGTGGTATCTCCGACGTGTGCTTTGAGTAACGAAGTTACCATTGACATCAAAGGCCTCCAGACCGAGAGTGAGATCAGCCATGACTAGAAGGCTTGGTAGAAAGAGGTTTGAGTGAGGGAAGAACCACCAGTAGAGTAAATAGAGAGGCTGGGAAGGACAACGTCTGTCCCCAGCGGAGTCGCCAATTGTGGGGGTAGCTTCGCTGGAATGACCTCTTTGGACCGTCTTGGATGCTGAGGGAAAGGGGGAGCCGGTCTGGTCTCACCGTGATCCTGTCCGCTGAGCAGAGCAAGCAACCTGCACACTGAGCAACCGTGTTAGTGCCTAGCCCGGACGGTGGTGGTCCGGGACGGCACTCCGACGGCCAAGTAAGTGATCGGAGAGGATGAAGTGATAAATGTAGAGAGAGAAAGTGAGTAAGGGAGCCTTTAATGAAGAGAGAGACCGCCCTTAATACGGTAGGTGAGTGGGGTATTTATAGGCACCGTGGGGCGTATCTCCCACGCCCCTCAGGTAGCTCACGCGCGCTACCCACTCCTGTCACTTCAATCTCCTTGCGTATGGCCCTTCAACTAGCATCTACACCTTGGCTGCCCTCGAGCACTGGGATTCGGCTCACGTCACTCTTGTCACTCACTGAGCCAAGTCGTGTGGGAGAAGCCACCAGGCACCTACGTGACGCTGCAGACGTACCCCTCTCACTAGTAGGTGGGTGCCATAATTGCTCGTTGTAGGCTGCCGGGCACGCTCGGAACCGAGCCAAAGTGCACTCCATCCGGCGGTCATCTGGCCGAGGTTGTGACCGCCCGATCCCAACGCCCTCGGCATAGCCTCGGCGAGGCTGCCAGGCGTTCCCCTGAGCGCTACCTTTTGCCGAGGCCGGGCT
>JAXBDA010009698.1:0-11970 GCA_036023075.1 Gaultheria prostrata
AGAGAGAGAGAAGTGTAAGGGTGTTAACGAACCCAAACACAGAAGACTTTATTTATATTATGAGAGAGAAGAATACAATATGTAGCTAGGCAATATGGGACAAAAGCTATTCTAACAAGAGTATTTATCATGAAGTTTAGGTAATTTGTTACCGTCTTGTAGCTGAGTTTTTTGAGTCATTTTATATGTATATTTATAATTATCTAGGCAGCCTTTTTCGTTATTCTAATGGCATAAATTGCTGATATGTACTATGGATATGTACGAAAGATGTTACTACAGTTAGTGCAGATCATGAGCGTGTAGATTGTAGTCGCTTTTGTACTAATGTTTATATTCAAGATTTGCAGATTTTTTTCGACTTGGCCACTGCTGCAACCTATAATGGCTGTGATTGTTGGCTTGTATGCTAGTTTGTAAATACTGCAAAACTTGGATCTCAGTGGCTGTGTGGTTTTTTGCTACCAGTTCTCAGGATATCATTTTTATCCTTCAATTCTAATATCTCGTTAAGTTTTTTCTTTTGTCCTATTTGTTGGCAAATTTGCTTACGGGGTGCTATTTCACAGGGGTTTAGTCTTGCGCTAGTGCACCACAGGGAAAGGGATTTCCTTGTTGCATTTGGGGGATCCAAGAAGGAGCCTTCAAATCAGGTTAAAAATAAAAATTCCACTGCTAATATGCATGGTTCGGGACCAGATATTTTATTTTATTTGATGTTTTTCTATTTCATGACAGGTTGAAATTTTGATACTGGAGAAGAATGAATTGTCTGTCGGCAGGCGATTTGCTCCCAGTAAATTTGCAGCATCGGAGAACGGGTCATCAGCCACAGGGTTGGCTACCCAACTAGGTAATGGTGCTTTTGCTGGGCTAGTTGATGCTGTTGCAAAACATACTCTGGCATCTGCATGTGAAAAACATGGCTCTGGTAGGAGATCTTTGTCTGAGTCGCTACTTGTGGATCCAAATCGTCCTGGTAATGTCTCGCTCCGCAAGCAATTTCACAATGAGGAAGACAGCACATTTGTGCAGATGACAGAGAGTTCCGAAGATGGAAGTCCTATACAGGTTAACTATTATATTTCTTATCTAACTTCTTAATTGTCTAGTTTCATTATTCTTTGAATGTCTGGATGTAGATATCTTCTGTAAATCCATCTTATGTACAATGCATCTGGAGAAATGTCGAATTAGAGTTTGCATTGACATTGTTGGATTCTTTTGCATTCTTTGTGTTTTCCGGACCTAGTTGTGTTCTAAGTTGAAACCCATGAGAAGTTGTTCTCCCACGTAACATTTCCGGGTTTTATTCAACCCACTCTTTAGTTGTAATTCTTTCCAGTTAATCTATCTTTATGAACTGAATGGTCTTAGATTAGTAGTTTCCAACATGTTATTTTTTATGTTTGTCCATCCTAAATCCCATGCATTCGTCACGTGATTGATAATTGTGTGTGGATGATGTGGCGGGATGTGGGCCTCTAGGAATATGGAGTTAAGATGGTCAAAGGTGGGGTAGGAGAGTTGAGGAATTTTAGCAGAGGGAGCTGCAGTAATCTTAGCAGAGAGAGAACAAGGAGAACTACAGTAGACATCTTTGACAAAAGCTTCCTACATGTGATTGTGACATGTCAATTCCGTGTACTAAATATGGACTCTTAGCTCCAATATACATTGTTAGGGGAAAAAACTATGAAATTTTGCTTTTAGAACCTCAAAAACTGAAGTTTTAGTTTGATTAATGGAAAATCCTGGTGTGCCAAATATTTTTGTTTCAGGTAGCAGAGCAGAGAACCAAAAAACGTGCTACTGATGATGATGTTCAGACCAACATTAGTGGTGGTAAATACAATGCTGAAGAAACATCAAATCTGCTTAAATCAGAAAGTTTGAAAACCCACAACAAACAAGGAAATGGAAAACTTCCACCTGAAACTGATGATATAGTCGTTTTGTTAGAAGCTGATGGTAAATCAGGACAATCTGTTCCTTCGAGCATCAATCAAATGTATGGAACCAAAATGGCCGACTTAATAAAGAAGAATGGAATTTTGGAAGGACAGCTGGCAGTTGCATCGGCTTGCCATGAAGCTGCGGAAAAGAATTTATCATCTGTTCTCAAGAGCAGACAAGACTTGGAGAAAAGATTGGCTGACACGGTGAAGGAGATGGAATTGCTGAAAGAGAAGCTAGCTGGTATTGAGCTGGCACAAGAGGAGGCTAATAACCTATCAAATATAATGCACTCTGGCAATGTAAGGCTGGAGCATGATGTGGCATTTCTGAAGGCAGTCTTGGATGACACGCAGAAGGTACTGTACAAATTGAAGTTTACATGATATTGTGTAGGTTAGAATTGTCACGTATAAGCTTAACGTATCATCTGAAACAAAGTAATCTTTAGTAGTTGGATATCAACCTTTGTTTCAGGAATTGCATTCAACCAGAGGGCTACTTACTGGGGAAAGGGCAAGAGCACTACAACTACAGGTAGAGTTGGCAGTTTACTACAGTTTCTTATACCATTGTTCTGGTGTCTAAATAAATTTTAGTTGCTTCCATTTTCGATGAGCAAATTTATTAAACAGCTGAGGGGTGAACCTTTTGACACTCAAATGCCACGAACAAAACACCTATGAACTGGACAAAAAACAAAATAGGGGTGAACAATAATACGTATTCTGACCTTTCTACACTCGAACCATTTAATGGGTAGCTCAACATCTATGAACTGTTACACGGACTCCTCAAAATGGTACAAGGTATTACGAGTCCCGGAGTCGGACACCAAACACTCCAATATGAGGTATGAGATCTGAAGCTGACATGTTGAACAAAGCACATTTTATATTTTGAATAACCGTAAACTATACATAGAGCTCAACATAAAATATCATTGAGACCTTGTAACAAGAGTATTTTGGTGTGTGCTCGTGTCCCTAAGATGGATATTTTGGTGTGTACTAATTCGAATTCCCGACCAAAGTATCAAACTCTGCCCCTTGTCATGAGAGCTCTGTTACCCAGAAATATCTGTGTTGTTTTACTATACAAATTGTTGGCAAATGATTTGATCTCGTACCTTCAATTTGCAGGTTGAAGTTTTCCATCTCAAACAAAGATTGCAATCTGTGGAGGACCGAGCTCCAACCCCTAGGAAACCTTACCATGTACAGTAGTCCTGTTGTTGTCCATGCTAGCTAGTCTTCCTGTATATGTTTATATGCACATGCTATTGTATTGAAGTATCTTCTTTTGATTAGATACGGTTCTCACAGTAGTAAGATACAGATCTATAACTTGTGGCACCTTTTATCTCTAAATTGCAAATGAGGCTGAAAATGGCACATTAATGAGTACTCAATTCTATCTGCTTGTCGAGTATTATTTGTCACGAGTTTGTCATCAAGTGGGTTTATGAGAATGGAAATTTGCCTATTTTAAGTGGGTGTGTTGTGATGCCCTCTGCCTAAGCTATGCATCAATTATTACAACACAATCAATGGAACATTTTTGCTACTGAAATCGTACTTTTAGAAAAGGTACGATTTTATCTGCTGTTGTTGCAAATGCTGCATATGATGCTGAATGCAACCATCTCAACCAAGATAGTGAAGTCTCTCTTTTTTTCACAAAGTACATTAGTCTTTATTTGCACATGCGCATTTTTCAAAAAATGCACGGACTAGACACTGTTTTTTCATTGAGAATAGCTTAAATTCATGTTTGATACTCTTCACTTCGACAAGGAAATTGGGAACTTTGTAACCAGATTGGAAGTACATATACAATGGTCCCAAGAAAAGAAGCCGCCTCTACTTTTCATTCATCCTCACTTCTAGTTTCAAAAACTAATTACGGCTTAATCGACAAAATTGAATACAAGATCCATTTAAATGAAATCCAACAAGCTATCCAAACAAAGCCTTATAGTTGTCATCCTAGCAGTCCTCACACGAGACGATGAAAGGATTCTTCCATCCCTCAATCACAAAAGCTCGGTCTCTATCTGATCTCCATCTGCATCATCGACCTCATTTTCTTCATCTTCTTCAGGGGCATCCGGGTCCACTCCCTGCAAAAATCACCACTTTAGTTTTGTTGAACAGCTAAAACCAGCTTTATATTGGACCAAATTAGATACCAAAACTCTTGGAATACATGAATCAAGCTGTGGAAGGGAAAATGGGAAAAACTAGAGAGGAAAGATGGCCGTAGGAGAGCATACGAAGTATGTAACGGACCTTCATTTGCTTCTCTAAGCGTTCTAATCCTTTTTTTGCAGCTTCATTCTGTGGGTTTATCCTATAAGCAGCGTATATATTAGAAAGGAGAACATTCACAGAATGCAAGCAAGTGGAACATTTTAGTAGAAACGGCAGGGCAGAAAGGAAAGAAAAGGGAGAAAAAAAAAAAAAAAACAGTAACCTTAGCGCAGCCTGAAAATGAGACAATGCCTCTTGCAGCATATTTGTGGCAGCATACACTTGAGCCAGCTTAACATGAAGAGAATCATCAGCCCAATCTTTGAGATATCGCTCGAGGAGAGATACGGCATCCCCATTTCTGCCCTCAATGACATGGAGCTCAGCTAATGCTAATGCAGCTCCAAGGTAACCAGGTTCCAACCTGAGGGCTGACTCATAGAACTTTTTTGCCTGAAAAAAGAAGACGAAAGTTCAAAGCACTATACACTAAGGAGGTCCAGCGACAAGTCATCTAATCAACCTCACAATCTAGATTCTACTCAAAGTTTTGCGTAGATGTACTGATGTACAATACTTCGATGAGTGTATCAATATATTCTGGTTAGAAGTGATATTGTATATTTTCACGTTAGAAACAGCAGTAACATGCATATCAGGTAATTAACCAAAAAGACAGACATCAAATTTCTTATTCCTATTCTCCTGATCGTTTCTTTCTTCGAAACCTGACACAATATGGTGCTCAAGTTTGACAAGCCACAGAGTTGAAGTTGAAATTTATTAAGTAACTTAGTAACTTCCAAAAATACAAGTGCTAAATCAGTGAGACATTAACTCGCTTACCTTCTCTCTTCCGCCAGAGTTACTGGCATGCACATCCCCCACTAACTTTAAAGCTTTTGCCGATTGAGGCATGGCCTTCATTGCCTCCCTTGCTGAATGCAAAGCCTCTTTGATTTTTGAAAGTGCCAAATAAGAACGCACCAAACCTGGAATCAGATAGAGTTTTCGATCGCTTAGAGCTTCCCCAATATGTAACTAACAGCCTTTCAATTGCTAGCTATAACAGCTGCCAAAATTTGGCAAGCCTCATCTCCACATCACTCATGTCAAGGCCCACATGTAGGCATTTGCATTAGGTAATTATGAAGAAACAGAAAAACCAACGTGTGCACCATTAGAGTGACATTGCTAAATATAAATATAGCATTTTGACATTCTTCATTGCCAAAATTCCTCTCAGCTTGGCCGGCAAGATTTTCACGTACGCTGTTGAAATAAGTAACAGATTAATCTTGTGACATCCCATGTCCATACGGTAACACTCACCTTGATAAGAACGAAGATCAGGTCTCAATTCCTGAGCTCCCCTGAAAGCAGCTACAGCTGCTTCTGGCCGATTCATGGATAAGAACAAGTTGCCCTGAAAACTTCCAAGGACAACAATTGCAAATGAAAATCTATGAAAATGTACTTAGAACTTATGTGGAGTTACTTTCATCAATATAAGCCAGATCAAATTTGAGCTTCTGTAAATAGAAGCCAGGTCAAATTTCAATAGCAGATCATATTTATGAAAAAAGGGGCCCAATAGTACCTTCATTATATAACCTGGTATGTGCCTCTCATCAATCCGAATGCTCTGGTTGCGAAACAATAGAATATTGAGATATATGAACATATAAGGATAAAATCTGGTCCGATAGCAAGTTAAAAACCTACCTTCTCAGCATAAGATAATGCTCCCCTCTCGTCCTTCCTCTCCCATAAAACAGACAAAGCCACAAAAACTTCAGGCCTAGTATGATCAATACTGAGCAAATCATGGACCAATTTGTTCAGCTTCGAATGATCAGACTTTATCTTTAAAAGCATCGCATACTCATCCATATATGTGACAAGGTATGGATCAATTGTTCGCACCTGCAAAGAAACAATAAACTCTGTCAATTGTCTCCAAAAGTAACGTATGCCAAGACATCCTTACAATTCATGAAACTCTTTTTTGATCGGCTACAATTAATGAACTCTTACCTTTTCAAAATTCATGATGGCCTCATCATTCTTTCCAATAATGGCTTCAACCTACACGTGATGGTTTATGTAAAAAAGTTGTGCATAAAAAGAAAGTATTAACATCCAGAAGTTAAGGTCAAATTACACTAAACCTACTAACTGTAAGTTTGCAGTCAATTCAACTCAGATAATACATTTGGCACCTACAAGTCACTAGAAGGATCGATAGCGAACGGAATATAATCTCCACAATTACAAAACTTAATTGGCTTATTCCTTTCTTGGACTTCTAACCAAAAAAGAAAGAAATGCCTAGATTTATAAGCACGCATTAAAATAAGGAGAACACAAATGCATCTTCTATGCAATTGCTTTTGGAGAATACTTTCTCCCAAAACTTCCTAACATTTACATTCGCAGTTTAAGCTCATGTTCACGAAGGGAGGAAGACTCCTGCAACGATTTTGTTCAGCACGAAAGGCTTGTTCCATGAAGGGATCGTCCCATTAGGATGTGACATAAAGATGGGGTCGTAAAATTAGATTTTACATTCCTTCCTTTGAGAAGAAGATAAATCTCTATCAAATCTAAAGGTTCTTCCATTTCTTCCACAATCACATTTAGAGGATCCAAGTGTCTAACTGGAATGCTTTTTGTCAAATGTTAGGCTACCCACCAACATCTAGACACGATATATACATATGTTAGTGACTTGAAAATATTCACCAATGTATATGCATATTTAGTATTTACTGTTAAAGCATCCGACTCAAAACCAATTGGCAATTAGGTGGAGTAGCCTCTATATTATATTAACCAATCTTGGGTGGCTTAGATGAGCAATGTGGGATAAAGTCTAACACTCCCCTGCACATGGAGAGTAAATAATAGATCCATAACATAGGGATTACAACGAACAATGAAACATGGTGCGTCTAAGGCACAAACAACGGGGCAAACAATCAAGAGTCTTGTCGAAAAGCCTCCAAAAGCCTAGCTCTGATACCATGTTAGATTTCTTGGAGGTTCCAACCTAAAACCAATTGGCAATGAGTGGAGAGGCCACCTAGGCTCATATACTAGCTTTGGAGGTTTTTTTTTTTTTTTTTAACGGCAAAAAATTTACTAACCTTGAAAACGAATTACAAAGATTAAAAGGATCCAAGCAACGAGGCAGCTTTGGAGGTTATAATTAACCCATGTGGGACAATCTCTAACATTTACCAATGTTTGACATTGGTTCATGTCATGCACCAACAGTAGATAAACGTTTCCAACATATTGTAGTCCAAATGTCCAAAAACACAGGCCCGAATAGTACACTAACTATTTAGCATCTAATGAAAGTCATTCAAGTTGCAATCAGAAGTCATTCAAGTTGCAGTCACTCAAGCGAAAAATCTGGGCAAAGTATTAATGCATGTTGCATACTCAACAAACTTGACTTCACACAAAAATCCATCCCTAACCTTCGCTATTTCAAGTAATACGTGTATGTTATTAGGAAAACGATGTAGAAGTTCTGTGAAGAGTTCCAAACCACCTGCCAACCAAACAAATGAAAGAATAAATCAAAGTTAATGTAAATAACCCAACAAAATCAACCTTTACACATTCACTAAAACGGATGAGCTAACATCATCAGTATTACATATCCTCCAATTTGTTAAACTAGTTAATTATAGGTTATGTAATCTGTTCTTTCTGGGATAGAATATGCACATGATCATTATGAGGACTGCTACATCTGGTCATGAGTCGATAATAGAAAGTGTCAAACTAAGTTTCATCTCCTTCCCTTCTTACCTCTGGTTGATAAAACTGGAGGTGATTTTCCACATGTATAACTGTATGAAGAATTCAGTGATTAATGACCACATGCATGGTGATAGGCATGATCTAATTTTCTAGGAGTAACCTCAATTTTTTCTGAAATGAATAGTCTCATTTACTGCCATCTGGACTGTGCCATCTCACAGCATACGGAATAAGTTCTCTATCTAGTACCATCAGAGGCTCACAATAGCTGAAAACTTGGAGTTGAATTTTCTCACAACAGATCAGGTCTAGGACTCGGGAGTTGAATGTTTCTCCAACAGATCAGGATCTTAAAGCTTCAATGAATTATACAAATTCCTGACATCAAAATGATACTTTGTGGCTTTGTGCATGCATGTGGATTTCCATCGGCAATAAAAGAGAAGTAACATTATGGATGATGCATTTGAAGAGTGACTACCAAGCATAATGGCATCAAATCTATACTATTCAATAAATTCACACAAAAACTTAATCACAAAAAGAGAAATTTTGTTTGACCTTTGTAATCATTTGAAGCAATGCAACATTGGGCTTCAACATAACGCTGCGCAGAAAAAAGAAAAAGGTATTAATGGAACAGAAAACAGCATTCTGTACGCACCAATATCACAACATCATGAAGATATACAAATTCTGTTAAATATAGCTCCAAATCAGGATTAGCAAACTTGTGTTTAACAAAGTCTAGCTACAACCAGCACTGGTCAATTGGGCTCTTAGGGTGAGTTTTCCATTTGATTAAATGAGGTTGAGGTGATAAAATGAGATTCATTTTATCAAATGAGGTGGGGAGGTGATTTTATCTCCAATGAATCTGGACATTAAAAATGAACCAGATCCAGATTCATTGGAGATAAAATCACCTCCCCACCTCATTTGATAAAATGAGCCTCATTTTATCACCTCAACCTCATTTAATCAAATGAAAAACTCACCCTTAAGAGTCAGTACAGTCTAGTATTCAAAAGATAAAAACAAACTCATCGATCAAATAATGTTATTACCTGCAACCAGCGACTTGAGTCAATAGGATCAAATGGAGGTCTCCCACTTCTATTTGGCGTCTGGAATCACCACTCAAGAGCATCAAATGATATTTAAAAAATAAAAAAACTGCATCAAAAGAAAGAATACCTACAAGAAGTTCAAGCTGATAGACAATCAATTACTTCTTTGACGGTAGAGGAAATCTACACGCACAAGTTCGTATCTATTGAATATAGTATTCAAAATAGGTTCTTTGCAAGCACCCCACTTTATGAATGTAGATTACCAGAACCTTTACAGCTAGTTAAAAATTTTCCTTTAATACTTTTCAATGGATAAAGTATATTCGTGACAATAGCATGGTGAGAACATGTCAAAGACTAGATTATGAGCTCGGAGTGCAATCACAATGTGATGGCAAAATGGGGCAGCAGTTTTGAGTTCACTATTAGGAACTTTTTGGCCAGTAAATTGGCCAAATTCTAGTGTATTCAAGCAGCTGGGATGGATTTCTTAATTTAAAATTTGGCTCGACCCAAGTCCATCTTATGTAACCAAGGTCTGAGAGATGCAAATCCAGACCAACCCAGTTTGAATGAGTAACCAATGAACCCCCAATAAAAGTCTAAACAAAAATCTAGAATCAATGAAGTCATAATTGCCAAAAACTTGGTTAATCAATCAAACGCAATCGATAATGAGATTATTATTCGTCAGGTTGGGATGTCAAAATGTTTTAACTTTGAACGAGGCTGGTTCAAGTGTGGACCTTAACCTTTTCGTTCAGGTGGATTGGACTGTCAATACTGGAACTTCCCAGCACTAACTGCACTGTTGACCAGGAACATTAGTAAAGTAGCTCTCTTGTGCCTTTTCAGTTTTCCCAAGGAATGGGATAGTGCTAATTTGAAGTCTTCAAAGAGCATGATACTTTTTAGATTAATACCAAAACGGTACAAAATGGTACTTGAACACTTGATAATGATTTAACCGACAAACCTGAGGAAATAAGGAACAAATATCTTTGGCTGGAACTCCCAGTTCAGCCAAGGCTATGATAGCCTCAATAACATAATGGCAATGCCTGCAACAACCAAAATGAATAAAATAAACAAGTATACCATAAGAGAACTAAAATATTTCATCAAGAACAAATAGAAAAGACAAGCTCATAGTGAGTATAGGAGTCGCACTGTCCCACTATGATTCCAATGACTGGTCTTATTACATTAACGATGGCACCAGTTGTAATAGGAGTGTTTGAACGTATGTATGGGGGCACACACAATCACTTTCAATTAAAACCACCAGTTGTCCTAAATGGGAACCTAGGGCACAAGACCATCATCCGATGAGAAGAGTGGGACAAAAATGGCCCAACCACCCACCAAAGTATAACACACAAAAAAGCACCATAAGCAATTCACTCAAAGATTAGTGGGATATCCTAAAAAGGAAGCAAATTTAGACAAAACAAAAAGCACAAAGCACTGAGACACAACATGGTGTGACAAAGAAAGTGAAATGATTATTTATAGCCCCATTATGATAAGCTAATATTCTGCTTTTGAAATAACCAGCCTTTTTTTTTTTTAGGACTTGATTACACTTTGAGAAGTTATAGTTACATCAGAAAACCCAGAGAGAGGTTTCCAAAGAACAAATAATGTCCTCCTTGTCCATTCACAATGTCAACACAAATTATGAAGCATACGGACAAGTAATCTGGACTGAAAAAGTGAAGATGGAAAGGTCACCAAGCAAGATGGCTTGAACATATCCAAAAAAAATGTAGGATAGATTCATGAATAATAATAGTACAATAAATGAACGAGACCTATGTATCAACAGTATGCAAACAGTTAAGAATTTCGAATTTCGGTAAGCAGCTACAATACTCTAGACATGATACTTAACAGCTAGTAGCACATCATCTTGAGCCTTGAAGCAAGAATTTCCACATCCTCGAAGGCGTGACTAGTCCACTCCTTCCAAATAAACCCAAAATAAACCAACTGAAACTAAAAGGGGTAGCTATGAAAGCCTCCCATTTTATGTCAACCACAAGTCCACAGCAATGGCAAAAACAAGCTCTAGTATGGGATGACCTAATCGAGGATAACAAAAAGGCAGAAGAGAAACTCAGCAAGTATTTAACCAGATCTTAAGGAGAAAAACGGTGATCAACATAGGACTGCAATTGCAAAGCATTCTCCCCTAATCCCAAGTTTTCAATGGTCAACTTTTCCTGCAACACTGACCCAGGCAGAAAGATACATTTGAAGACAAATACATGCCAAATGGTGGTAGGTTGGTCCATCACCTCCACAAAATTTTGAAAGATATAATTTTGCACTTTCAGATTAAAGGTTCCTATCCTATATCCCCAAGGAAGAGCATTATAAAGAACCTCAAGAGATTCTCACATCGGAAATGCTAGAAGCACATCCATGCACAATGCCTAAAGTGGCATCGCCAAGTCATCACTGGACCTCACCACTTAACAAAGAAAATACATATATATACACCAAGCTTCCCATCCAAACCAATAACATCCGGACCTCATTGTTCTGGACCAAATCTCAACAGCGTTTTTAACAAAAACTGCTCCGATCAACCCGTTCCGAGTGTTTTTGTTTCACGAATCCTCGCGTTGGACCTTAAAAACACGTTTTAAACACATCTAACGGTTCGGATTGTCAAGATTTGGTCCGGAAAGTGACGAAAAAACAATGGTCCGGATTTTGTTAAAATTCGGACATCCGGACTGGAAGCGTACTATATATATATATATATATATATAGGAAGATGATCTTATAAGTGCTCCCTTACATAGCTTATGTAAGAGATTTTTCATTCGAGATTGAATTTCGACAATCCGAACCGTTAGATGCGTTTAGAATGTGTTTTTAAGGTCCAACGAGCGAGGATTCGT
>JAXBDA010009699.1:0-11970 GCA_036023075.1 Gaultheria prostrata
TCCCTCCTCCTCCTACTCCTCCTCCTCCAGCCAAAGTACCCATCGGCGTACCGACGAAGTATCCTCCCGTACCCGGAACAGTGCAAAAGTACCCGGTACGTTTTTGCCGTACCCGGTACGTATTTTGCCGTACCCAGCCGTACCAGTACCGGTACCCGGTACTCGTACGGCGACATTTCCGGCGTACCGGTGCTTCATAGTATGTACTCATGTAGACTGTTGGATCGAATTTATTTGAGGGACCCAACAATGTGGTGTGCCTCAATTTTGTGTTGCATTATGCTCTATGTTGCCTCAGTTTACAATTGGATCAAATGGATCCAAACACTTGTAAACTCAATTTGATGATGCATCAATCCCATGTTGCTTTGGATGGAAACCGGGTCAAATTTAGATGATATAAAACGTTGTCTCAGACTGAAGAAAAATGCTTTGTTTGCTTGATAAAGGAAAAATAATCATCCCTTGGACCTTCACGTGTGAAGGAACATGACTTTAGGGCACTAGACGCCTCTCGAACTCACGGGCCAGTTCTTTCCTACTATCTGTTATTTTCTTGTCTGTTGACAATACTACAAAAAAAATTAAATGACAATTTTGATTAAATAGTTTTAACACCAAATACAAAGAGTGAACTGGTGGGAAAGCATCATGGCAGCTTCAGGGCTGAGGCTTCAGAACTTGTGTCCAAAGACTGAATTAGGAGTTCTTTGAGTTGCCAAAATATTGGAGAGAAGGTTATCATGATCAATTATTCCTTTCATTTGAATGAGTTTGGCCATCCGGAGTGATTTGCTTCACATAGTGTTCCTCAATCTCTATTTTGAGGCGAACTAAGTTGGGCCGGGTATTGCAAAAGATCCACTCTAGAAGGATTACCTTTGTTTTTCATATGAGTTATTTGGTTTTTCCTCACAAGGCTAGTCTGAAGTAAATCTGACAGTAAATCTAAAATCTGCATCTCTCCTCTCTCTCCCGTCTGTCGTCTTTTAAATCTGCATTGGCAATCAATTTTTTTAGTACTCTGGTCTAAAATCTGGAGCCGAAATCTGTTCGGCATCGGTTCTTACTCCTATTTGCATCTGTTTGGCACCGGTTCTTCTTCCTATTAGCAAGTTCTAGTTTTGGTTAGCACTTGTTTTCAGTTTAGGGTTTCGCTAAGGTTATCGTTATTTATCTTTTATGTTCAGGATAGTTTAGTCCTTTTATGTTATTAGGGTTTCGCTAAGGTTATCGTTATTTATCTTTTATGTTCAGGATAGTTCAGTCTTTTTGTATTATTGGAGTTTTTTTGGTTTTTCTATTTAAGCATTGCTCTCTCTCGTTGTAAAATACAGTCTTCATATATGCAAGAATGGTTTTGGTTCTCTCTTCTTTGATTTGTATCAGCTAGGGCTTCAAACGTGAGTGTTTTTTTGGAATACTGGAGATTTCATTGGTGTTAAGCTCGGTTCAAATTGTGTAATGTGTATGGTCTTTAGTTAACTGTCCAAGGTCTGATACCTATAAGACCTTGAGATCTCTGCAGTTATGCCCAACGCCCTTATTACGAATGGAGGACAGATTTGTGTCAAAAAAGGATGGCAAGTTTCTCCACGCAGTGGGTCCATTAGATATCCAATATTCCAATCTGTGGCTGGTTAGCTGTAAAACCTTTGGCCTTTTTGGACTATTTTACGGGTTAATGTCCGAATTATCATTCATTTTGAAGTAGATTACACCTTGA
This sequence comes from Gaultheria prostrata, assembly GCA_036023075.1. Lineage (NCBI taxonomy): Eukaryota > Viridiplantae > Streptophyta > Magnoliopsida > Ericales > Ericaceae > Gaultheria > Gaultheria prostrata. The sequence continues at coordinate 1,727 of JAXBDA010009699.1, forward strand.
AATGACATAGGTGGAATCCTTACTTTGCATCAACGCATCTATATTAGTCTTACTAGTTCAAATTGTAATTCGAGGAAATGATTCTGAGAATCTGAACATATGCTCCTTGCCACTATACTGAAGAGCCTCCTGCAGTCTTGTCTCTGTGATCCGTCTTTATCCATCTGTGGTGTGCCAATTGTTGAGTATAATAAGGCTATCTTGTGTTTCTCAGATATTGTTTTATAACCTAGCATAAGGATGGATATTTAAGGCCTGGTAGTGCAGGGGTTTGGTATGCACTTACATGGTAATCAAGCATGCTTACTTAATAAACTACATCTTATGAAGACCTTGCAATATCACATCATGTCTATTGGTTGGGCCACGAGGTTGTGGTTGTTTGGTTGGGTTTCGTTAGTAAAAAAGAAATCACATTATTTTCTGCTCCTTAGTCTTGAGTCCTGACTGTTGAATGGGGGACTATTTGAGGATTCAGGATGGAAATTGGGTATTCTGGAAACTTGCATGTTTAGTTGAATTTGTTGTGATGGAATAGAATAATTCAAGGGGAGCAAAGAGCTATGTTTCCGATTGAGTGGCTGGTCTGCTATACTTGTTGGGAGTATTAAGTAAAGCCATAGTAATACAAAGAAATGCATGGGATTGAGCCGCTATTAATAACTTTACTAATTGTCTGGTGGTTTGCTCTCTTATTTTTGTTGTTAGCTGTGGAAGTCCTAGTGACAATTTAGCTTCTTCTTTTTGTGTGAAGTCCTAAAGAGATTTGTACACATCACCTTTTGTGTTTGGAACAGTAGAAGTATGGAAACTCTCTCAAAAGTTATATAGTTCTGGTGCATTAAAGAAGTTTTGGAGTTAACTTTTGGAAATACTGATATCAAGCACGTTTTGGTTAAACTTATTGGTCAGAAAGTAATTTGAATAGATTTTGGAATCTTTTGCTTCAGATCAGTAGGTCTTGATAATTTCAAGAAGTTTAGCACTAGTTGATTGTGAGGAGAATTCTTTAGTAATAATCACTCTACTGCTTATTTGATTTCAGCTGTATCTTGACAAGATGTCTGGCCAAACCCAGCGTTTGACTGTTGTTCCAACAGTTACAATGCTTGGCGTAATGAAGGCTCGCCTTATTGGTGCCACAAGAGGTCACGCTCTCCTAAAAAAGAAAAGTGACGCTTTAACGGTGCAGTTCCGCCAGATTCTCAAAAAGATTGTCTCGACTAAAGAATCGATGGGAGAGATCATGAAAACATCCTCATTTGCCCTAACTGAAGCCAAGTATGTTGCTGGCGAAAATATTAAGCACATTGTCCTTGAAAATGTCAAGAGCGCATCGCTTAAAGTGCGATCTAGGCAGGAAAATATTGCAGGCGTGAAACTCCCCAAGTTTGAGTATTTCACTGAAGGTGAGACAAAGAATGACCTGACTGGATTGGCAAGAGGTGGCCAACAGGTGCAAGCTTGTCGTGCTGCTTATATAAAATCCATTGAGGTTCTAGTTGAGCTTGCCTCTCTCCAAACATCATTCTTGACACTTGATTCGGCGATCAAAACCACCAACCGAAGGGTCAATGCCTTGGAGAATGTTGTGAAGCCAAGGATAGAGAACACAATTATTTACATCAAGGGAGAACTTGATGAGCTGGAGAGGGAAGATTTCTTCAGATTGAAAAAGATCCAAGGTTATAAGAGGAGGGAATTGGAGAGACAGCGCGCATCTGCCAAGGAGTTTGCAGAGGAGCAATCTGCAGAGAAAGTTTCTTTGCAGAAAGGGATTTCAATTAATTCGGCCCATAACTTGTTGTCTGCCGCTATGCATAAGGACGAGGACATAATTTTCTGATATGGAGGTTAGTTTTCAATTTTTATTGTGTTGTCGGGCTTTGGCCCTGCTGCTTGTCTTAGGTTGGAATGTGTTCATTTACTAGATAGCCAAGATTTTATGTCTCCAATAAAAGGTTCATGTATATTGCTTCTTTTTCTTTGGAATCAAATTGTGGCCTGAATTTTTCATCTCTTGGTTTCTGTAATAGTGTAATGTATTGTTTGGACAGTTTCGTCTTAATTGTTGCACAAGTTTATTTATATATCCATGTGAATGGATTAGTTGCAGTTCAGGAATGTAGTAAAACTCAAGTGTTACAGGTATACCACTAGTTGTCAAAAGTATGATGACTGTTGCATTTTCTTTTAATGGATATGAAACACCTGCTATGTGGGTTGTTTTTTTTTTTGAAACGAATTTTTTTTATTAATCTTGAAAGAGATACAAGACTAATAGGGGTAAGGAAAAGCAACAACCACAAGTCGCTCAAACCGAGACCCAAACCCATACAATTGGCAAGGAACCAATTGAGAACCCCAAAGGGACAAAGCCCAACAAAAAGGGCCGAAGCCCGAACACCATGGGTCAAAACCCAGATATTATGATACAAAGCCCAAATGGACCACCAAGGCCCACAACCAAAACCCTATCCCTAACAAGCAGCAACGGCCATCTCAACCTGCACCACCGCCGCCCCACGTCCACGGGATCCACGTCGCCTTTAAGCAATAACCGGATACACCCAAGAGTAGTACCCGTCGGGAAACCACCACGCCAGCATCTGAAGGAGCTCCACACGTCGTTAGACCAAAACCCGATGACGCCCAGCAGCGAAATCGACGGGAGCCCCAAAACAGATCTGCCACCGCAGCACCGCAAAAAAACCGAAACCATGAAACCCACGGCAACCCAAGCGATGACGAGGCCGGAAGAGGAGCAGCGAGGTGAAGGGAAAAGAGAGCAAGAGCTGCAAGGAGGGAAGCCGCCACCGCCAACCCAGGATGAGCGACTACGCCGCCGTGAAGCCGACAAGCTGGCTCCCAAAAACAGCAAGCCCGGGAGCAAAACAAACGCCGCAGTCGAACCAACCATCGCCAAACCAGAAAAAGAGGGGGGGGGGGGGGAAGAAAACGCCTGGGGGGAGGAGGGAGAGAAGCGGCGCCTCCCCTCCCCCCCCAAGCCAAACCCTAGCCAGCTGTAGAACCAAGGGGGAGAGGGAGCGTTAAAATTTTTAGAGAGAGAGGTTATTAGAAATTTTTTAGTGCTATTCTTACTTCTAATTTTAATTCTCTTTCAAGATCAACCACAGAACCAGTTTCATGATCAACATCAGCAAAGCATAAGAAGTTAACGACCCACATAGCAGTAAGAAAGAACAGAGATTAGGCCGGATTATGTGAACGGATTAGCATGATTGATATCGTAATATCTGTATGGTATCTGCTTCTATAAACGTAAAATTATAAGTAAATAGCCTCTGGGTTTTTTTTAGAGTTGTTTTTTAATTTTTTTGGAAGATAGTCAGAACTCAGTGCTGCTTGTGATATGGCACCTTAGACAAGGAACATGATTAGAGGAATACCTTGATCACATTTTGAACCGACTGGCGACTGTTTCAAAAGAAGTTGGCTGGTAATCATCACCGTCAATTTCGGATAGGCTTATTGGCTCAGATGAGTTGGTTTTTTCGACACAATTCAAAGAAAATGGTCAAGCTTGATCCTATTTGTTCAAGGGTGAGGAACTTATCAGAATATTGAGAATTTGAATACCTGAAAGGAGTAGGTATGCTCTGATGGTGCCCGTTCAAACTTGCTTCCCTATTCTATCGGATACTAAACATATATTCAGTCACTCTACTATTAGAAGGCAGAGTTTCTGCTTCCACGTGAGCAGCGGAGGGGTCCTAATAATTTCTGTTAGGACCTGTATACAGACGTATTTTGTCGTTCAATCCTCCTAGGGAGCGGAAAAGACGTCTTGGTCGAGAGTTTTAGTAGTGGCCAGAGCGAAGAGCTGCCTGGTGATCCAATATCCTCGGTTTCCAAGTTAAAGAAAGGGTGATTGATGAAGTGGTCTTAAGGCGTAGTGGTGACTGGTGAAAGGGCTAAAATGTCTGCTGATTCTTGTTTCCGTCTCGCCTCTCAGGACTTGGTGAGAATATGATATACATTGCTTGGTAAGTTCTTTAAAAGTAAAAGCTATTGGGGCAAGTGGTTTGTTGGCCGTTAGAATGAATGATGAAAACTTTTTGTACAACTGGAATTTGGAATCTTGAGGATGTGCAGCAGTCTTACTCAGGAAACGGAGAACTCCACTTCCACCATAACTGGACAGGATGTCAATCCACAAAAGTATGGCTGCATTGTCTGAGCTTGTAGCCCTGTACATTTCGCTCCAATGCGCAGTTGGTATATCTCGGACTCGTTTATAATGCTATACAGTGTGAAAATATGCATTTATAAGCATAATGTCCAACAATTTATGGATTTTCTCCTCGATAGGTGAGAGGGATGTATTATTTAGGGTTGGAGGAAGTTCGGGTTTGTTTTAGGGGGAGAGACGAGAAAAGGTAGTAATGTTGGGTATACAACACATAACAAACTGAGAAGGATATTTTGACATCTCACAATTCGACGGCTAACCCCCTTAGCTATTGCACTACTTTGCAATAAGGCAGTGTCTTTTCATTTGAATTGCTATCTCCAGATTCTAAGTTTGGCGTGTCTCCTCCTGAGGAATTTTTTATCCGTTAGCTAACAGCCTCTAGGCTTTTCGTTAAAATTTCAATTACTTGAGCCCCTCTTTTCTGCATTTTATGTAGCGTGGTTCTCTAGATTGATTTATTGGTCCAATTCCATTGTTTTTGAATTCACCTTCTCTTCTTTCCGAAGAGTAAACATGCGCTGTCTCATTCTCTCTCATCTCGCCATGTTTTGTTTGGTCTGGTTCCATCGAAGAAAATGTGTTTTTTATTTAACAAGACAGGCCAATGGTAGATGCTAATAATGGGAAGATTGAGCAGAAATTGCATGGTGTGATTTGTGTCTGTTTTCTTTTCCATTTCTGATGTTTAGCTGTGCTGAAAAATTCCCATTTTCGAGGCTTTTTTTCGTGCATAAATATTCGTGATTGAACGTATGTATGATTATAATGCCGAAGCAGAAAACTTGTGTTTCTTCCTCTTCTTCTTCTTCTTCTATATTCGTGATTGAACGTATTTCTTTCTTTGGTACAGTGGGAGGCCGTTCCTTGGACGAGGGGGGAAATTTTGCCGTGGGAAATACTGGAACCCCTACATATAGTATATGTGATTCACTACTAAATTTGGGACCCGGCTTCTCTGTAGGATACTATTGGCAAATTTGGTACTATTGTATTAAATTTGTACATCAGCGCGGAGGGTTTAACGTGAATGTATTAGCTATAAATACGAACTTCAAAGATTGATGTGTCGCAGTCTATGTCACGATGATCGTGTCCTTTCTTTTATATTTCCCTAATTTTTACAATGTTAGTCAAGATAAAAGTAATACTCCCTCCGTCCGGATTTGTTGGTCCACAAACATACTTTTTCAAGTCCGAAAATGTTTGTCCATTTTCAAAAGTTAAAAGTATAAAGTATGGGATAATTACTTTTGATGATGTAAAATGAACAACCAAAAAAAGTTGGAATCCCCAAAACGGATCAACAAATCCGGACGGATGGAGTAATAAAAGTGGGGCCCACAATCCCCTTTTTCTCTCTTCTCTCTCTCATTTTCTCTCCTCTCTCTTGCTTTTTCTCTTTCTAATGTGGCTAAACACCTTTTCTGCCGTCCTCTCTCTCTCTCTCTCAATAGCGTGCTACCGTACCAGCTGGATTTAACAATGCTCTAGCGTCTGACACAAAAAAGGGGGAGGAAAAGTGGGCCTAACGTTGTCAAATGGAGCACAAAAAAAGACACTTCTTGGTAGTCAAATAAATTCTTACGCAAACAATGTTTAAAACACTCAAATATAGATGCTCTAATACTTCTTCCACTTGATTTGCGACAGGTCACTAAGGTGAACTACATGTGACTAATAAGGTGTAGTTGGGCATTTTCTTTTTGGGGGAAAGTACGGGCCGGTCCACTTTGGGAAGCCTATTTGCAAACAGCTCTTCAACCGCCCGAAAATGTACGGACAAGGATAGTCGGTGCCCACCCATGTGGCATGCTACCCACCCATCAACATTTCTCTCTCTTCTCTCTCTCTCCTCTTTTTATTTTAAACCCCCCAAAATGTATGAAAGTGCCTAAACGTCAAAAACTATATAAAAGTGTCTAAACCCCCCAAAACCCTATGGAACTGCCTAAACTTCTAAAACCCTATGATGCCCTAAACCCTAGATCCAAAAAAACCATATGAAAGTGCATGAACCCCAACCCTAAAATCCTATCACAGGGCCTAAACCCCATCCTAAAATCCTATGAAATCGTATAATACCTCAAGTGCCTAAACCACCAAAAAAGAGTGACTTACCTTAATGGTAATTAAAAAAGAGTGACTAACCTTAATAATGATATTTTAGTCCTTATTTCTGCAGAACCTCTAATTAATTTTGTGGAGCTCAAGCGCGATAAAAAGAAATGTCGGTCCAAACCAGGGGGTCACGGAAATCTGTTTCCTTATGGAGGCATAATCCTTTGAAAACAGCTCTTCTTTCTAGGACGCCTAGCTTGGACAATAAAGAGTACAATTCCAAGAGAATAAAGCGAGTTTCGAAGAAATGATAAGTTTATTCTCAGTCTTGGATCTCATTCTTCCGAGGAAATATGGCACTCTGAATCTAGGCCCATGCAAATGTCTCTTGAGGAAGTTAGCAGCAGAGAGAATAGGGTGGAGGAAGAATTTTCAGCTTCAATGATCATTGGGAAATCCCTTGAAGTAAATCTTTATCCCGAGGATGAAATTCTCTTAAAGGAGGCGATTGAAGATGAATCCAAAGCATACTCTCATATGGTCAAGAAATGGGAGAGATATCTATTGAGAGGATTTGGATCCTTTTTTATTCTGTTGGTGGGTTTCGACGGTGGCTTGGCGTGGCTAGGGCTGTAATCTTTTTAAGAGTGTTGCCGTGTCTGTGGCTCATTTCGGTTGGCGTGATCAGGCTTTTAGGGGCTGTTCTTCATGTGGCTCTTGTGGGGTTTTCTTTTGTGGCTCTTGTGGCGTGATCAGATATTCTGTTGGGGTTTTTGGTTTTGGCTTCTTGGGGGTTCTCGTTTTGTGGCTGTTTTTTTTGTAGTCTTTCGTTTTGGTTGTTTTCTTTCATTCAACCTTGGTTGGATGCCTCTTCTCCCTCCCCCTTCTCGATGTACCCTTATCGAGTTTCTTTTATAAATCTTCTTTTTCCGATCAAAAAACCTTAATGGTATTTTTTCTAAAAAAAGCTAACCTTAATGGTCATGTTTTTGGCAGCCAGTGCAATGGGGAAGGGCAACAATGATAGATGCAGAGAGGCGATCACTAGCAATGCCCTCCTTGACTTCTCCAATGAGAGATTTGTTCTACTCTCCGAAACCTGCTTTCCCTTATTCAACTTCACCACAATTTACAACTATCTTGTCAACTCTCACCACAGCTTTTCTAGGCTCATTCGACGACCCCGGCCCCTGGGCCATGGCCGTTACAACAAGAGAATGTGCCCCACCATTACACTCTCCGATTGGCAAAAAGGGTCCCAGTGGTTTGAAGTACATAGGAAGCTTGCAATGCAAATAGTATCTGAGTCAAAAGTACTACCCAGTACTCCAAGCCCACTGCAAGCCCCCTTGTTATATGGATGAGCACTACTTGCCCACCCTGGTGACTGAAATCTGCTCTGAACTCACCTCAAATAGGACCGTTACTTGGGCTGATTGGTCCCCAGGTGGGTCACACCTGACGAAATCCGTGAGTAGGGATGTGACGAAAACATTTTTAAACCGGGTTAGACACGGGTTTAATTGCACGTATAATGGTGGTTTGAGCTACATTTGCTTCCTTTTTGCAAGGAAATTTCATCCAGGTACCCTCCAGCCATTGCTAGAGATTGCCACAAGGTTACTCGGATTTGATCCTTAGATTCGCTCCAATTATTGCTAAGTTGTGGCAGATATATGTACAAGAAATTCAAAAAGTAATTTAAACCAACTTCTTTTTGTAGACATCGTCATCTCTTACATCTTAAAACGAAACGATGGTAAGTCTCATGAAATGATGAAAAAAGAAACTTCTTTTGTAGAAAAAACAGGGTCTGAATAGATTTTAGAGTAATAGTTTTATGCGCTCGACCAAATTACTTTATGATTATTGTATTAAAGAAAACCAAGTAAAGCGGAGTCATAGTTTATGAACGTTTTCCCTCGCTTGAGCTACTAGCTAGGATCAACACAACTAAAGCGAATCTTTTGAGATTTTGAATCGAAAATTAAATAAGCCAAGCTTTAAAATAATTTTGTTATGATTTCAAAGCAAAACTTAAAATTCGCGTCGCTAATTAGGGGTTGTTCTAATTCCTGATTTGGTTTAAGTCAGTTTTTTGAATTGATATATCGTGAGAGAATTACTTATCTCAGAAAACTCAATAAGTCAATTTTGATGATAAGTCAGGAATGGGAACAACTCCTTAAAGATTTACTAGTTGAATTCCTCTTAGGTTGTGTTTGGTCGGATGGAATGGAATTAAAACTGGAATGGAATTAGAGGAATTGAAATTGGAATAATCATTCCCATTCCTATGTTTGGGGTGGCTAGGAATCAATAACACTATGTTCGGAAAAAAAGAAAAAAGGAAAATGATTCTGGAATGAGTTTAATCTTACAATTGAGCCAAAGCCAAAAAGACGATGCGATACACTGAATCACAGCCCCACCTTCTCCTCCAGTTTCGTAACTGCTTTCCACATAATTCATTCACGCATTCGTACGCACAAATTCTCTGCAAACTTCTGAAAATTCGAAGATGAATCAGACTAGATGGTGGCAAGGGCCGTACTGCGTAGGTTGAGGCGGCCGTAGCTGTAACCGTCACTTGTCCACTTCCACGGCGACAGTGGCCGCAGCTTCTGTGAGGCCATTTGATGAGACGATGGCGGTGCTGTGGCGGGGCCATGGATGGGGCGTAATTGACAAGGCAGAGGGGAGGAGGGCTATGGGCCAGCAGCAGAAGTGGTGCAACGGCGGTGAAAATCGAGACCTGAGAGAGAGAGAGCGCTCTTCGATCGGGGACATGCGCGAAATCTCATTTCGGTATATGACGTGAGTTTGGATAAGTTCTGGAATTACAATTCTTTATTTTTTCTATGGAATGTAAATTCCCTTACTAGGAGGAATAGTGATTCTATCTAGAGTTGGGATTCCATCTAATTTTCACAAACCAAACATGGCAATAGAATTTCATTGGAATTTCTATTCCATCCCATTTTCAATTCCAGCGAACCAAACATACCCTTAATGCTGAATGAAAAAGCCCAACTGGGTAACAATCAGCCGGTCCCCAACGGGTCACTTTACCAGTTCTGGCCTCCAATCAATTTTCATGGGGTTAGTACCGGAAAGAAGAAGAGGAATAGTACAATATATGGAAAAAAAAACGTGAAATAGGACATGAAAATACATCCAACGATTGTGATTCACCGGATACACTAACAAAACAGTGTACCAAATTTCTCACCCGTTGAATGCATTTTTATGTCTATTTCTGTATTTCATGTTTTGATTTTATGTATCCAGCACTTTCCCGAAGAAGAATATAGACAGGTTGGCCCCATCACTACAGTGGGCCGGAGAGAAGCCGACGGCATCTGGGCCTTGGAGGAACCATTTCCGCCCCATAAGTCAAAGGTCAACGGAGGCCACATGAATTGACTGGGTGTTTTGGAATTGGAACTCCCTCACAAGAATTCTGCCCCATCCATTTCTCAAAAGTTAATTGTATTTCGCTAAGCAACTGGGTAGGCCTGGGGTGACCAGCCTAGTTGACCATCCTGCGTGACCATCGGAGAACCCACCCGTCCTGAATTAAAGTCATAGCTAATCCGATCGAGAAAGAAATATTTGTACATCACCATATCACGGGAACCAACGCGATAAACCCACCGAAATGCAAGTTAGACATGACGCCCTCGACCAATCATATGATATGGCCCCAAATCTTAAACATGAGCCCCCGTCGACTAGTCATTTATTGTAAAACATCAATCTTGTTGTAAGAGCAACCCCAACAATAAGTTGGTAAATTATGCAGTGTACAGTGCATATATCTATTATAACTTGACATTTTTTCTATCAACACTCCAACAACACTCCCTATTACCCTCCCTATTTTTAATAAAATATATATATGGGGAAAAAGTTAGAGAGAGACAAGAGAGAGAATAAAAAAAGAAAAAAAAAAAAAAAAAAAGCAGTC
>JAXBDA010009700.1:0-11970 GCA_036023075.1 Gaultheria prostrata
ATCGAAATTGGAACGAACTTTATGTTTCATCCGAAGTCTAGTTTTAACGTTAAATGAGGTAAAAATGGATTTTACTCCTGGACAGTGAATCTGTCCCGAAACTGCACTGAACAGGTAACTTTGAAAAATCATAGTAAATTCTACGTAACTCGGATCGAGACGAGTTCTATATGGACTCCACTTAATTTTTCGAAATCTACAATATTACTGTTTTAAGTTTTCTCTGAATCTGGATGTAAATATTCAAACAACAGCGGTACAGGAACTGCGCGTAATGAAATGGTTAATGTCACTACGGTTCCGTTAAGACTTACAAAACCTTGACAGTTGGAAACACTTCCATGACTACCGATTTCACATCACATACGTATCACCACTGTATTTAGATATACACGAATATATGTAAACACAAAACAACATAACTTAAGTAAAAAGTAAGTTTTAAATATCCTACCTTTCGTCCGAAGATTTTAGCCCACTACGATTCGTAAGGAGGTTAACGATTCCTAAGCGGTTGAATTTCTCGGAGCAAATCTGTGGGAAGAAGGTGTTATTCGTGAAAGGAATAAGATTTTAAAAGATGAAACGTATATATAAAAAAATACATATACTTCGACAAGATTATACCGTACGAGAGGGAGACGAACCAGCGTGAAAGTTGGCAGGGGCTGAGGCGTGAGTGGAAGTCAATAGGTGGAGGCAAAAGGTTCTGCCGAAAGTTTAAGAAATAGGAAAAGCAAGAATCAAGGGAAGGGCTATATTTCCAAGGAAAGAAATGGAATTAGGAAAAGAAAATTGGTATAACTTAGGAGATTTTGTGGGAAGAATAAAAGGCACTACCTAATATGATTTGGGTCTTGATTTGATTAGATTTTCTAGTTTAGGAAGTTTATGCCTAAGGAAGCAAAACCTTTGGGAATATAACCTATACGGATGTATGTAGACACACACGTGTCACAATACATAAAAACAATTGCCATAAAAAGTTTATACATATTTCCTAATTAAATAAATAAATAAAAATAAAAAAAAACGTGATCTTTACAGATTAACTAAGAAAAAGCTTATTTGATAGTAGGGGTGTAACCGGTCCGGTTTTTTGAGATTTTTTAGACCAAACCGGTTAGTTCGGTTTGGAGATATGCTAAACCAGGACCGGTCGAAACAAGATATGTCCAATTTGGTGGAGAGAGAGAGAGAGAGAGAGAGAGAGAGAGAGAGAGCATCAAAGAATGAATCATGGAGAGAAACCAGATCGAGAGAGGCCAACAAAGAAATATGAATCAAGAATCGAAAAATCGATCAAGATAAATCAGAATTACAAATCAGGAATCAGAATCACAAATAGATCAAAAAGAATGAAAAATATCCACATATACAAATTGATGAAGAAGTTTTCCGCGCAGCTCTATCGATGATCTGCAAGACCTGCAAAACAAAGTGAAACTAGGGACACTGGTGTGGTGTTAGCCAACCAGCCTCTCCTAAGTTAGTCGATTTGTTTGTAGGTGAAGATGGCTCAAGTAATGGTGGATACAAGAGCGGCGTACCTGTCTTAGGGTTTCAATAGTGTTTATATAGGCTTTTAGAGGCGATTGTGTCCCATTTAGGACATGGAGCCTTGGTTCTTTACCTAACCCAACTTTCCTTTTAGCTCCCGCATTATGCTAGATTTTCCATTCCTGGTAGGAACGGGCCTTCAGGTGCATCTTGGAGCCTTGCGGATAAGTAATCGGCTCTTTAAGGCTTCACCTTGATCTTGTTGATCAAGGGTCTGGACAGCCCTAGGATCGCCTAGAGCTGCAGAGTTATCTCATCGCAATTATTCCCCTGTCGAGACCGAGCTGGATACCACCATTGGACTACCCCCCAACGGAGGTGCTGACCTTGGCCACACAGGTCATTCTGCATGTGGTCCTTTTTTGAGACCTCTTAACCTTCTCTGGATTCTCTACTCGTCGTCACCGACCTGCTTTTAAAAGGTCGAGATGTCTTGGTCTTAACCGATCTGACCTGGGTGGTTAGTTAATCCTTATCACATATATATTTTAAGAGAGAAACTTAAGATCGAGAGTACAAATTGGGCAACCTACGGAGAGAGAGAGAGAGAGAGAACCACGGAGTTGCCGACAATGACGACGCGGAGTTGAAGGTGTTTGGAGACTATGACGATGATGATAAAGCTGGATCGGCGGAGGAGTTGAAGGTGTTTGGTTTGGCGGTGAGACGATAACGTCGACGTTGTGGTGGTGGAGGTGAGTCTGGTGGTGACTTAGAGAGAGAGAAAGAGAGAAAGGGAGAGAGTGTGAGATAGAGAGGTGAGAGTAAAGGAGTGGAGTCGACAAAAATGAGGCGTTGACTTATATATATGGGTAAGGCTCAGTTCGGTCCGGTCTGGTTTTTTGACCCCCAGAAATGAAACCGAATCGATTTTCAAATTTTCAGAATTTTTCAAACGGGATCGAATCGAGAAAACAAAATGGAAGAAAAAAACCACCAGTCTGGTTTGGTCCTTTTCAGCGGTTTTCCTTCCTGACCCTGGAAGTCCTGGTGTGCAATTTTAGCGCATCCGAGCAGTTGATCTCGGCAATCAACAGTGATAGAGCCAAATCTGGCTCCTAGCAAAAATGTGGTCTGCCCATCCAGGTCAAGTCAGACAAAATACTTTAACTGGTTCCGTGCCAACAAGACCTTCGCGGTCCCCACCTGGATTTATGTAAACAAGCTATTTACTACTTGAAGTACTCCATGCTCCAAGTAAGGGGGAACAACCTCAATCGTCACTGGTCCGACCGGACAATAGGATCAGCTTAGCTCCGTGCTAGCATGACTCCTTCTCTGCTTAGCTGCTCCGAGCACAACATGCAGAGCAGACCAGATATTTCTGCTCGGACAGGATAGACCGTTGTAACAGATTCCCATGGAATCCAGAGAAAATATCTCCAATAGCCATCAGCGGGAGTTCAAAATATAAGCAGTTCGCTGCATCCGGCCAAAAGGCTCATCGCTATATTATCAGGGATATGAATTCAAATAACCCTTCAACGGCCAAAAGGGAAGTGTATGAGGGATATGTAGGAGTGAGACTTGAGCTTTAGGAGGCTTGAAGATGGCTGTTGGGATTGATTTTTAGAGTGAGAGAGTGTGTAACAGCATGTAGTCATTTTTTAGGGATAAGGGAAGTATTTATAGACATAGGGGTAGCAGGGTTTAAAAGGGCCAAAAGGGTCAAAAGAGTCTTGGAAACAAGGGGCCAGGTTTTAGGGAGAAGAAAGAACCTGGACAACTTCAGAAATCAAGCAACCATGATTAGATTTGCCTGCCAGATTCCTGCACAGGATTTGGCGTGTGCCAGTCGAGTTGCCATTGGTGTGCATGAGTTGAAACTGGTGTGCACCAGTTTGATTGCACAGTAGACCGAACTTTGCGGGGCTGCTCTGGGTGCTACCGAACTCCATTTTACGCGTGGTTTGAAGTGTTGGAAAGCTTGTTGAGTCTACTTTCTAACCCAAGTGTTTGAACCCAAAATAATTTGTACATCCAAGGATATGACCAGTTTACCCTCAAAAGGTAGGAAAATTAGTGATTTCGGATAAAACATTCGCATCTCCCTCATTTTAAAATGGATTGAGACATGTTATATATCAAAAAAGAGGGTTTTGAATGTACTAGAAGATGGTTATCCTTGGGTTTACTTTAAAAAGGTTTTCTTTTGGGTTTTGAGTACAAAAGGCATTGTTCGAAGCTTTTGAGGCACGTTTTGATCCATGTTATCATTGGGGAGCCTACCGGCCATAACTTAAGAGTATTTGGAGGGTCCAAATTGGGGTGTCTACAGGTGTGATAGTTCAACAGTCTATCGTCCTCTGATTTTGACATGACCTGAACCGATCATTCAGCAATGTCGAAATGAATGCAAATAACGGTCTTGATGTTTGACTGGATGTCTCGAAGATATAGCTGGTTGATTGACCCAGAAACGAGTTTCCAAGAGCTGGTTTCTGATAAACTGATGGAGGCAATGGCATGGCTTCCCTGAAATAGCATGTTTGTCATCCAAGCTATGCACATGTCGATGTTTAGATGATGTTTGGTACTTTGAAATTGATATTCGACTTACCGCAACATCAGTATAGTGTACTGTGCCGGTTTACCTTTATCGGAAGTCGCATGTTCTACATGGTAAGGATGCTTTTGATGTCTGATGATTCGACGCCTCTTTCCCGTGAGCGTCGACGTCCTTGATTTAATTTGATTTGATTTGATTTGATAAATGAGGGTGGGACAAAATCCGGTGTCAGCAACAGTGATAAGAGTCGTTTGCTTCATGGACGAATTCAATTGAAAATAGTTCCTTCAGAATATGTTTTATTGAGTAAACATTATCCACATATTTTTAATTTCCGTTATCGTCTTATCGACATGCGTTTTAAAGCTTTCAATCCGTAGCGACTTCTTAAAAAATAACAACTTTTGAAGAACTTATAAAATGCTTTAGAGAAAGGGTGCGTTAGCAATCGATTGGCAAATAAAAATAGATTATCAGTTTTACTTTTGGGTATTCTTTGTGACACAATTTTGAAGGATCAATGAGTTCTTCTGATAATCAATGGGTCCTCATTAAATTCTTCAAAAGAAACCCAAATGAAATATTTTATATTCTGTACGAGCTTAAGTTGATTTGGTTTTCATGGGATAACAAAAAATTTATATTGCGATGATTTGATCATTTCATTCTAGGACATGAAAAAAGTATTGATGATATATGCCAATTAAGCAATGGCAACATCTTTATATATAATCAGTATCTCTGTCATGAACAGCTAGAGATAAGAGTCGTGAATATTCGTAGTCAGTGATGGTGGAAAATGGAAATCCTAATTCTAGTCACACACGGTGCACTTTTTTTCTCATGAAATATTAGGTGAGAAAACAAGATATTGGACTTGGAATTTTACACACTTTTTCCTAAGATATGACGCGATCCAATTGTACTTCTATACGTAATATATGAAAAAACATGCATCACAGCGTCATTTAAAATATTAGTAGTATAATTTTTTTAATGTACCATTCATCCGTTTATCTTTCTCTGATTTTCTCAGCAGTTAGAGAGAACGGGATGTTTTAGTCAAACCAAAAGAATTCATAATAGTAATTGTGCAATGTCAAGAACATTGTAGGTTAAATTTGTAAAATATATCTCCAAACATTATCAAGACATTAATACATGGCTCTGCTCATGCCCCGTGCATTATTTATGTTACTCCCTCCGTCCATTTTTAAGTGATCCGCTTGGGAAACGTGTATTTTTGTGGACGTTAAAAAAAGCACCTCCGTAGAACATTTTTAATTTTTTTTTGCACCAAATTAAAGTACTCAATGAGCACTTTAATTTGGTATTAAAAAAATTAAAAGATTTTATAAAGAAATATATTTTAGGGGTTTGAAATTACACGTATTCCCATATGGATCATTTAAAAAGAGACGGAGGGAGTACATCATAAATTTATGAGATGCGATGTTCCCTTCTTTTTCAGAAAAGAAGTTTTTAGACACAGACTTTGATTGAAATGAGAGATTTATAAATTTGTGTGAGATCAGTGGTCAGTTCAGTTGCGGGACAGATTATGATCCAGTAGATAATTTTAGCCAATTCTTTTTGGTCCAACGATTACGAATTGCAACTGGTGGTATGGGTGTAATAAAAACTTTCAACCTATATGTGAGTGTAAATAATAAAATTCAATAAACATACATATATATTTAGAGAAATTTTCTAAATAATAAAATTTATGATTAGGTATTGTGAGATTTCCTGAAGGGGCCAACCTAATACTGATTTGCAACTGGTGGTAGGGGTGAAACAAAAATCGATTGAACCAAACCGAAATGCAATTTGGTTTGGTTTTTAGAGGTAATCAGTTCAGTCCAGTTTGAGATTTTAAGAAAGCCAAAAAATTTGAACCGGACTGATCAAGATACACATGTTCACCTTAATTGTCTTTTTACATAAAGAAAATCAACATTTAATGTCATTGTATTTTTACTTTTTTTTCTCCAGTATGTATTTCGTGGCCTAATAACCAAATATGACGTAAATAAAAAAATACTCCACCAACAATTCAAAGGGTAAGAAGGGGCGACTAACGTAGCAAGCCCCTTGGGCGTGACCATAGGGGTTCCCGACCCACTGTAGAATGTTCTGTTTGAGCCGTAGCTACTGCGCAGAAAGGCAAGTCCGTCACCACAATACCACTTAAGTACTAGATGGACAAAGGGCGCTTCACGCAAGACCCACAGTTGGTGTGGGACTCAAACTTGGACAGATCATGTACAAGAGTGAGGGAGCACACAAGCCCACTCAGTCACTCACCATTGCCATCTAATCTACCACCTTCGGTTGTTACATAAAAATATTTGTTGCACTCTGCTACTCGGCACTCACTGTTTTGTTTAGCCCATATGTTAGTTTAAATCACCACAAGTTTACGTTTTGAGCAATGGTCCAAACCCAAAAATCGGATCAATCAAACTGAACCAAACCAAACCAATCAGAAATGTCCAATTTTGTTTAACAAAAAATATCTAAACCGGACCAAGACATACCATTTACTTTAATCAATGGAGAAGCCTCGATATTATATTAATCAAGCTTGGGTGGCTTAGGTCAGCAACGTGGGAAATATATAATTCAACACTCTCTCTAACATATAACTCCGTAGCACGTGGAGGTACGTTTATGAACTGAGGTGAGGAAATTCACTTGCGTAGAAACTATACCACATAAGGTGAGCTCACTCAAGAGCGAGCTTTGAAATGATGTGAGGATTCGTAGAGGGGTAGCTCGATCTAAACTCTACTACCATGTGAAATATGTTTTAGGTGTTCAACCTAAATTTATTTGGCAATAAAAAGTGCAGCTACTAAACTATGTTAACCAAGCTTACGTAACTTTCGTGAGTAATGTGGGAGAAAATATAACAATTCTCCTCATGTGTAGCTCTTTAGTACGTACATGTACGTGTATCAATATTGCCTTTGAAGTGAGGGCACGTACAGATTTGATCTTGAATTTTTTCCCTTTCTTTTTTTCGATAATACCCGCGTAGATTACAGATTCCATTTTTGTGGAACAAATTCTACCGGCTACAACTTTAAATAGGAAAAGCGATTAAAAAGGGAACACGGGGTTGCTTAAACAGCAGAAAAGGTACAGAGATGGTTTAAATTTGACGATATATTTTTGTACGAAACAAAATATCAGTACATTTCTATTCTGGTGAAAATGATATCAAGTGAATCCTAGGAGCTCCCAATTGAGGAAATTTTAATGTTCAACTGCCACCAAAAAAGGAAGAAAATTAAAGGTTAGAGATTTCCCAGGGTAAAAAAGGAACAAAAATGCACAAATGAATTCAATGTTAATGGATTCATGCAACAGGGACGTTATAGTAGAAAAAAGAGATTGAAGGGAGGGTCATTTCCCTTATTGACTAATTAAATTGAATAAATTGACTAAAGCCCACTCTAAAAAGATTTCAAGACAAGTTATTTTACTCACATACATTCACGGAAACACAGATAGTACTTGAAGACAAAAGGCCAATGAGCTTGTAGCTCAGTTGGTATGCTCACTGCCTTCCTCAGTGGAGGCATGAGTTTGAGCCCCATGAGAGGCAGTTTGAGAATTTGAGGTTATTGGGCTACGGACAGCCTCTGGATCCCCCATAGACTAACATACTAAGGCCCTGTTCCACTAAAAAAAACCCAGCTGTAGTTTTAATCCAAAAACTACTTCATTCC
This sequence comes from Gaultheria prostrata, assembly GCA_036023075.1. Taxonomy (NCBI): domain Eukaryota; kingdom Viridiplantae; phylum Streptophyta; class Magnoliopsida; order Ericales; family Ericaceae; genus Gaultheria; species Gaultheria prostrata. Next base: position 7,807 of record JAXBDA010009700.1, read on the forward strand.
ACTAACAAAAAACTACCCAAAAAAATCAATTTTGTTTTAAACTAAAAACTACTTCATTCCGCTAACAAAAAACTACCAAAAAAAAAAAACTCAACTCATTCCACTAACCTTTTAGAAAAAACAATTGGTATCATCAGCCAAGAGGCATCCTACTAATGTAAAATTATAAATTTGCCCTCCCCTTATACATCTGTCAAAAAAAAATTTATAACGGAAACACATCAACTTGTTTTCATTTTTTTATCATCTGAAAAAATTATTGAAAGACTAACCTGTGGGAAGATGAGATTAGCAAAAAAAATTTGGAAGTTCTGTACCCATTCACGTTCGTGTGTCCCGTGACTTTTAAAAAATCAAGCATTTAGGAGTTGTTAGGGTACGAGGGCAGATTGGTAATTTGGTAACACAACTCAAAAAATCAAAAAGCAAAAAACCTATTACTGGAATAAGTTTTAGTTTTAAACTAAAACTAAAAACCCAAAAAACCACTTAGCGGAACGAGTTTTAGTTTTAAACTAAAACTAAAGAACCAAAAAATCAAAAAACCACTTGGCGGAGCACCCCTAACTTCTCGTTAACCCCTTGCTGCAATGTTTGGGGAAAAAAAGCTTGAAGACAAAAAAAAAAAATGGGAAACTCACCCGGCCGGGTGTTTGAGACTCCACAACACCAGAGGTTTAGGTGATTGCAATAAAATTACAGAATGTATTAAAAAAAAAATCACCTTCAATTTTTTTTTTTGGGTCAACCTGTTCCAATGAAAACAAAAAAGAAAAGAAAGAGAGATGAAGAAAATTCTGTACCCTTTTTAAAATGGACCAACGTGCTAGTAACCAATCAATGCCAAGGTTGTGTTAGGAATTCCATTGAAAACAAAAGAGAAAGCAAAAGGATGAGGATAAAAAGAAGTAATGTCCGTGACTTGGCTTTAGTACTCTCAATCAATGCTAAGGCCGTGTCACTTATTAATTATAATCCCACATTTCTAGTCCATGCCGAACCTGCTGACCCATTGACTAAGAGCATATCCTTATCAGGAGCATCAAAATTTTCATCAAATTTAATTTCAAAAATATCTTTTATAAATTAACAAGTTACTTTATAAAAAATTCACAAAATCAGACTTTCTATTTTAACTTTACTATATTAAACTATTCCCCTCAAATCTATTAAAAAAAAAATTCCCCCTAATACACGGTAAACTTTTCCCCTTTTTCGGTGCAGTAGTGGACCCCCCCAGCTAGGGCTGTCAATAAAAATCCGAGAATCCGAATCGAACATAACCGAACCGTACCGTAGGTTTTGGATTAGGTCCGTGGATTAATGGTTCGGACACGGATTGAAAAATTAGAAAACCGTGCTTCGCGGTTCGGTCCATGGATTTTCATAAAAGAACCGTGGACAAACCGAACCAGACCGTGAGAATTAATAAATAAAAAGTAAAGGGGCAAATGAACTAATGTTAGTGTCTGATTAGTCGTTCCCTTTTCCATTTGCTTTACTCATTTTGGGGTCCAAATCTTTGTTATATTCTTTCTTTAAGCAAATGGTTTGCTTCCTTGTTATATATAGGGTACCTAACAGCAGCAAAAGTTCTTTATTTTTTGAGATATAGTTAGTATTCCGTGTACTAGAGTACATGATCGCAATTTACTTGTCTGTCTCTAATGCGAATGAAGAATGTAAGATAACAGAGTAGTCCCCGCCCAAAGGTGTCTTTACTTAGGTAAGGCCGGTCTCCGGGGATGAAGAAAACTTCATACTAATTGAACATGAAAAGATTAACTCAGACTTTCTTATGAATGAGAGTGAGGATTGGAAAGTCTGATCTTATCAAAAACGATAAATGTACAACAACCAGCTCCAACAGTGCTCCAACACACTCACATGGTATGTGGAGCCCACACATATTTCACACTCAAGTGTGTATATGCTCCACACCCCATGTGAGTGTGTTGGAGCCATGTCAGAGACTTTTGTTGTACATGTATCATTGTTGCCGATCTTATATGCTTAACACATACCACTTTTTTGTTATGAGTTGAGTTAGTGTGGTTACTGTAATGTCAATAAGAGCTCTTGAGAGTCATATGAGTGTTATTGTTGCTATGAGTTAACTCTTTTCTTTAAGAAAGGAAACGGGGTGGGTGTTGTGCACTCCTCGGGCGTTCGAATGTGTCTTGAATGGTCCAGATGTGTTTTGATTTTTTACCAGTAAACATAAATCAAAATTAAATTAAAATTGTCAAATGCATCCGGGTCGTCCAAAATATGATCGGACGGCTGAGAGGTGCACAACACCCACCCTGGTCCTTTAAGCAAATGTGGAATTTTTTTATTTTATTTAGTGGAAGGTAATAATCCGTGGATAAACCGTAAACCGAACTGATATTTTTTTATTGCTTCGGAACCGGACCGTAGACTTTTGGTTTGGACACGGATTGCATTTCATCGGACCGTAGACTTTTGGTTCGATCCTCGGATTCATACCAATCCGGACCAAACCAGATCGTTGACACCCCTACCTTTAGCCATTAAAATATTGTCCCCCCATACACAAGTGGACATGTGTCTATGACCCCCCACCGTTTTCTCCTATTCCCCTCCCTCTCTCTTTTCTGATGCATAACTTGGGAAAAGAAACAGAAAAAAACAATAAAAAAACAAAAGGTGCGTGAACAGTTCTGCACCAAATTTGGTGTGGTACTGTAGCAAAAATAATTTGGTGAGAGAAAGTAGAGAAGCTGATTTCGGTGGGTTTTTTTGGGGTTTGACTCTCTACTTTAACCCAAAAGTTAAAGTGGGGAGCCAAATGAGGATACTCTAAGGGCATCCTTATCAGTCTCACAAAAAAAAAAAACACCAAATTTAACCTCAAAAACACTTTTTATAAATTAGCAAGTCACTTTTCTAAAAATTCACAAAATCAAGCTCTCTATTATAACTTTATTATATTAAACTATTATTTCTTTCTACTCCTACTCCCCAAAAGTAATAATAAAAAAAGTGAACAGTGATAGTGACTTGGTGCGTGAACAGTGCGCACCAAAATTGGTGCGGCACTGTAGCAAAGTTAGAGTTTTGCAAATTTGATGACTGGATTTGGTGCGCCTGATTTTTGGGGGTTTTTTGGACCTTGGCTTAACAAATTAGCCATCAGGGGGGTTTGATGCCCTTGATGGTGATGCTCTAAGAAGTAAGAAGGGGTGGGAGCAGCAGCTACATGGACCTCTTCCTTTCTATTGTTGCCAGCGCTTTTTCGGGCCGATCCCGAATTCTTTATTATAAAGGGCAGGTAAAGCCCGAGGGTTGCTATCCCACTAGGCCAGTGGGCGGAATGAGAAGAGCGTCGCCTTTGGAAGCGTTCGTCGTTAACCAAAGTGTCACTCCTTCCTTTTGATTATATCGTGACACTGACTGAATCCAATCCATTAACCCGGAAACAAAACAAAGTGCGTTAACTTTCGTCAAGTAGGTAAAGTAAGGCATACGAACCACTTTAGCTTTGCCTTAGACTTTGGAACAAAGCAAAGAAGGAGGTGAAATGGAGAAGGAAATGGACAAGGGCGGTCTTGTTTGGCGTGAAGGCTGTTGGTTCGGGGGTAGAGTACAATAGTACTAATGGTCCTCAGACTTTCAAGCGATTTTTCTTTTTGGTAGCTGTTCATTGTTGGATCTCGCCAATACAGCCCCCTATAGTTTTCATTATCGATATATCTTCTTCTTTTTCATTGTTCCCAGGGATTTTTGGGTAATCCGCTCCCATGCTGCAAACAGTCAAATCTGAACTGAACCATGTCGCCCTTCTTTCCTTCCTCATGAGCAAGAAGCACACCAGCAGCATGCGTTGCGTGATTTTACTATGTTTTTTGCACTTGATTGGGTGGACAGTTGACCGTAAGAGAACTTCGATTCACTTAGCCAGCAGGCGGGCGGTGGGCTTATCTTGTGTGACAACACTACAGAGCGAGTGGCTCTTCTAGGCGGGCAGCTGTGTGACAACACTACAGAGAAAGCAGTGCTTTCGTGTAACATGCTATGGTCTCAACGCTCTTACGAGGTAGTGATGAGTTTCACGCGCTCTAAGCCCGGCCAGTGCGCGGTTAGGAAGATTGGCCACAATCTGAGCGGGTGCACCAACCCTACCCTACCACCTATAGGCGG
>JAXBDA010009701.1:0-11970 GCA_036023075.1 Gaultheria prostrata
CCAGAACTGTCTTCTGACTAGAAACATTGAAAATTGAGGGGAAAGCTGATTGTAAAGGTAAACCCCCCACCCAGATATCCGACCAAAATCTAGTTGACCTACCATTTCCCACAACAACATTTGCATTAGCCATAAATTCTGAACAGATTATCATCCCTCTGCCCGACTGAGCAAATTAATATCCTTCCAAGTAACAGAGACTGAGTTGGATTCAAGGGATGGCAACCAAGAAAGCAAATCCAACTTATATCTACAACAAATAACTTTTCTCCAAAGAGCTTCTTTCTCTACCCCAAATCTCCACCACCACTTCAACAAGCACTCACTCATAAGTTTTAGGTTTTTAATGCCTAGACCCCCCCTTTCCTTACATTTTGTAATCTTACTCCAACTAACAAGGGAAACTTTCTTTTTTAATTCTCCACCACCCCAAAGGAATCTACTACTCTGAATTTTCTCCAACTCTTTAACAACACAATTAGGCATTTTAAACAAAGACATAAAATAAATGGGGAGATTTCCCCAAACAGACTTGATTAAAGTGATCCTACCCCCAAAGGATATATGTCTTCTTTTCCATATTGCCAGTTTTTTCTGAAAATTGTCGATCACTGGTTTCCAAGTAGACTTCTTCCTAGGATTAGCACCAAGCGGAAGTCCAAAGTATTTCATAGGGAGAGATTGTGATTTGCACCCTAAACAATCAACAAAGTCCTTCAAATCAGCTTGGGAAAGCCCCAACCCCACTCACAACGCTTTTGTGAAAATTCATCTTCAACCCGGATACCGCCTCAAAGAAAATCAATAGATTTTTCATATTCAAAACCTCCTCCATAGATGCATTGCAGAAAATCATTGTGTCATCTGCAAACTGTTAGTGAGTAAGAGAAGGTCCATTAGTAGGTACTTGAACTCCTTTAATCAGTCCTTGTTCTTTGGCCCTCTTAAACAAGATGTTCAACCCTTCCACAACCAATATAAACAGAAATGGGGAAAGGGGGTCCCCTTGTCTTAAGCCTTTTTCCATATTAAACTCCCCTGTAGCTGATCCATTCACTAACACTAAAACAGAGGCAGAGGACAAGCACTCCCTCACCCATCTAATCCACTTTGCTGGAAACCCAAACTTGTTAAGCATATCTAGCAGGAAGTTCCAACTGAGATTATCATACGCCTTTTGAAAATCCAGCTTAATCATTACTCCCTTTTGCCTCCTTCTCTTCCACATGTCTACTATTTCATTCGCAATCAAAACCCCATCTTGTATGTTTCTCTCACCAACAAAAGCTGATTGTTCTTCAGAGATCAAGGCCGGCATCACACACTTGAGTCGTTTAGATAATACGTTGGCCAGAATCTTATAAGCACACCCAATGAAGCTTATAGGTCTAAAATCGGTGAGCCCAATAGGATTCTCAACTTTTGGAATAAGAGTAATGAACGATCTATTCAGACCTTTGGGGATCCTGGAGTTGGAGTGGAATTCCTCAAAAAATTGCAAGACATCACCTCTTATTGATTTCCAGCAGGTTTTGATAAAAGACAGATTGACACCATCTGGCCCTGGAGCCTTGTTCCCATCACAAGAGGCAATAGCTTTCCAGACTTCCTCCTCCGCAAATGGTTTAATTAATAAATCAGCTTGGGAAGAATTCAAAGAGGAATGAAAAATACCCCCATTCTTTGGTCTAGAAAACCAATCCTCCTTGAAAGTATTTTGAAAATGAGTTTGCACATGATCTTTAACCACCCTAGGCTCCTCCAAACAAACCCCATCAACTGTTACAGAACTCAGCATGTTCCTGTTATGTCTTCCATTAGCTATCGGGTGAATTTTTTTTTGTATTTTTGTCACCTTAATTTCATGGTCCAATCCATTATGGACTTTTGAAGCCATATCCATTCCAATCTTCTACTTAATTTCCAGAATTCCCCTTTCAGCTTCTTCTTCTTTAACTTATCTGCTTCAGACATCTCTTGTAACTCAGCTAACAGGTCCAATTGGTTTATTTGAGCCTCCACCTCATTGATGCACTCCTGCACATTACCAAAAACCTCTTTGTTCCAAGTTTTAATCACTTCTTTAAGCTTTTTCAACTTCACTGCCAACATTACCAAAAGCCTCCACCTCATTGGTGGGGCTTTCGCTGGAGGAGTTGAAGAGCTTTGCAGATGCTTTGGGTTTTAAGTTCCAAGCTCTTCCATTGAAATATCTTGGGTTACCTCTCGGGGCAAGTCCAAGGAAAAAGTCAACTTGAGTAGCTGTGATTGATAGTTTTCAGAGGAAGCTGGCATCTTGGAAAAGGAGGTACATTTCGTTTGGTGGCAGAATCAACCTCATTAATTCCGTGTTAGGTGATTTGCCAATCTATTACCTTTCTCTTTTCAAAATCCCAGATTGTGTATTAAGGGAATTGGTTAAAATTCAGAGTAGATTTCTTTGGGGAGGGGGGGAGTTAAAAAAGAAGGTTAATTTGGTGGGATTGAATAAAATTTCTAAGAGCAAGAAGATGGGTGGTTTAGGTGTCAAAAATCTAAAATTGATGAATGAGAGTTTACTTCTCAAATGGTGGTGGAGATTTGGGATTGAAAAGGAAGCTTTGTGGAGGAAAGTGGTTTGTAGCAAGTATAATTTGGATTCTTTGTCTTGGTTTCCCTCCTTGGAACCAAACAGAATTTGGTCTGCAGTTTGGAGGGATATCAGTTTTGTTGGCCAGAGATATGAAAATTTGTTGGGTATGTACTTGTCAAACACAAAAATTCAGTTAGGAGATGGGAGCAAACTGAGATTCTGGTTTGATGTTTGGGTGGGGGAAATTTCCTTACAGAGGGCTGTGGACGGCCACTTCCGGTGTGTTTGAAAATAAAATATGAGTCGCCACCCGGGGTTTAATTTAGAAAATCTTTTGGTACCCGAGAAACCGTTTAAAAAAATAATTGATGACTCTTGTGCCGTTCGGAAAAGATTTGGTCTGCGAAAAAGATTCTTTTTAGGTCCGGAAGCCAAGTTACGGGCGGGGAAGGTTTTTGGAAAAGCACCCCGCTCGCCCGGGATATTCCCGGTCTCTACTAAATATGTGTGGGATTTTCTTTTAAAAATGTTTTATTGAAAGTCTTTGATAATTAATCAAGTAAATAACAGGAAATAACAAATAAATGAAATTAACAGGACTACAAGGAAATAAAATAAAGTGAAGGAACTAAATGTTAAATGAAGTTAAGTCGAGGGAAAAAGTGTAATTTTGAAAATGTAAATCGCACCAGAGGATAAGAAAACATGGGAGATTTACTGGAAAATAGGGGAAAATAGGGGAGAGCCGCCCGGCTCTCTGGGACAGCAGTTCGGCTCTGGTAAAAGAGCCGTCCAGTCCTTAATCAGGGCCGACCGGCCCTCTAGCCGTTTTTTTTACAAAATGTTTTCTATCCTCTGGAGGGAATGGAGTTTTGACTCGAAAACTAGTTTCTTTTATACAAAAATTCTCCTAAGAGGAGTATTAATGTTTAGACTATGTTTTGGGGAAGAAATGTATCCCGAGAAAGGCCGAACCGCGCAATTATGATGAAAAATCACCCGTTTCGATGCCTCGGGAAGATTTTTGTTGTAATAAAAATCTCCCGAATCCAAAGATAACTACTGGAGTTATTCTGAATTCGGGAAAGACCCCTCAAAGGACCGCGGTTATAGAATCCGGTCCTGAAAGTATGATTTTATACCTTGATTGGATGGATTTGAACGCCGAAAGAAACTGGTTTTTCCTTGAGTTTGATTCTCAATGCCTTTGAAAACTTCTGGAGTTGAGTAGGTGTTTTGAAATATCTTTTGTAGGGAACTCTCTTACTGGAAAGGGATGTAACTGGATGAGGGAGAATTTTTCACAATGTTTTTCTTTTTGCACTCTCTGCTATCGTCTGAACCTTCTTTTTCCCCTATTTCACCTCTCTACTAAAAAAAATCACTCTTGAAGTGAGGGAGTGAGATCGATTTTTATAGGCGTTGAGGTTACCCACAAAATCACGTAAAAGATCTTTATCATCATGATATTCCCCGGCGCGGGGAATATATTCTTCTGCACGAATCTCTGAACCCGGATTTTCCAACAAGACAGGTAACAGACAGAGCCGGCCGGTTCTCAAAGAGGGTCGTCCGGTCCTGACATCAAAGCCATCCGGTCTTTGCAAGGGACAAAGGCTGCCCGGTCTAGGTTTTAAAGCCGTCCGGTCTTTTACTCCTCACTTCTGAAATTTCTTTGTTGTTTTTCAAATGGTTTTAAAGGCGCGACTGATCATTTCTAGGTATTCTACATATTTTCATTTATTCATCATCGGGGAGACGCAGGGTCAAAATTGGGGTGTCTACAAGGGCTTTTCCGAGAATTTTCAGATTAAGCACTCAGAAATCGGTAGTGGTGGCTGAAGCATTACATGGGCATGGTTCAGATTTAGTTATTAATTTAGATCTAAGAAGAAATGTTTTGTCATGAGAGCAAGAGGAGTGGAATGCTTTATCTACTCTGTTGAGGTCTGTAGAGCTACATCGATAGAGGGACGATTCACTTAAATGGGTTGCCGATCCTTCTGGAATCTTTTTAGTTAGTTCATTGTATAAATGCAGAGAAGCTGGGTTGGGAAATGCTAGTAAGGAATTTAGTCTTATTTGGAAAAACTTTGCTCCCCCCAAAGTGCAGTTTTTGGGTTGGTTGGCTTTGTGGGGAAGGGTGAAAACTGCCGACTTATTATTTTCTTTGGGCATTTTACCAGATTTCAATGATTGTTTGTGCAAATTTTGCGGGGAGGTTCCAGAAACTGTAGATCATCTCTTTGTTCACTGCAAGTTGGTTTGGGTTGTGTGGTGCAGAGTTCTAAGCTGGTGGGGCATCAAGTGGGTGGTCCCTTCATCCATCAAGAGTTTGTTCGTATGGTGGCAAGGTTGGAAATTTAAGAAGGCTAAAAAGGCACTGTGGGATTTATTCAGCTTAGCTTGCAGTTTTATGGAGTGTTTGGAAGGCTAGAAATGATCTCATATTTCAGGGAGTTGCTACGGATTGGGAGGCAGTGGGTGAGAAGATTAAGTTTAGAGTAGCAATCTGGATGTATGCGTTTCAAGGCTCTAAAGACTTCTCTTTCGATGACATTATGTTTAGGCTCCCTACTCTTATTCAATCCATGCGTTAATGGCTGTCAACAAAGTTAGCTTTGAGGTGAGTGTTGAGTTGAATTCTGTTCAACTCTTTGTATAGCTTTTTTTGCCCCCGGCTTGCTTGGTTTGTTGTTGGTGGGTCTTGTCGGCTCCTATCTCGCTCCTTTAGGCCTTGGGCTTGCTTTGTTGTTTTGTCTTCTCTCTTCTTGTTCAATAATATTCTTTCTTTGCTGATCAAAAACTTAAAGCCACTCCAGCCCTGAATTGTAGAAGACTCCCAGAAATCCTTCACTAGTTTTCTAAAAGATGGATGGAGAGTCCAAGCATTGAGAAACCCAGACGGCTTGGGCCCTCAATCTCTTGAATCCACTTTCGAAACTATGGGGCAGTGATCAGATAAATGGTAAGAATTGAAATTATCTTAGATTAATCATGGTAACAAGATGGTGACTATATATTTTACTCATGTAATTTATTGTCATGTCACTAAACAATAAAGAGATTAATGATATGAAGCAATCATGACAAATTTCTGAGTTGAGTATCATTCAAGTTGCAAGACACACACTTAATACAGAAAAAATAAAAATAAAGCATCAACATCTACTCATAATATTAATACATGGAAGAAATATATGAACTTAAAAATCAACGACCTAGTTCTACATCACAATCGTTTACAAGTACCACATCATACAAAATTAAAGATCGACATGCGAAATTCGATATCATTCCCGCCTCTTTTATCTGGTCATTCCTCCTTGAGTCATTGGTGCCATTGCCATTTCACGACGCTGTTTCTCTACGTTGCCTTCCCATCCTATACAATTTTACATAGTCCCAAGAAAAACACCATTAACAACAAGGCATACATTGGTTTACAATTTAGATGCGATTGTTTCAGGTTTAAAATAAAAATTGTTACATATTGTGAATCTGGTAGGCAGAGAAAGGAGTTGCTGCTATTATGGAAAAATTGTGCTCCGGAAAGTTCAATTTCTTGGTTGGTTGGCAGCTTTGAATAGGGTCAAAACTGCTGAATTTCTTTCTTCTTTGGGAATTTTGGCTGATTTTAATGATAGCTTATGTCATTTTTGTCGTGAGGCCCTTGAATCAGTTAGTCATCTGTTTCTGCAATATTGTGACGCAGTTTGGGGTGTATGGTGTGAGCTGATTCAATTGTGGGGGCTAAATTGGGTGGTGCCGAGGTCAGTGAAGGATTTATATGGTGGTAGAGTTGGAAGTTTAAGAAAGTTTAAAAAGTGCTATGGGATTTGTCGGGTTTTGCAGTGTTATGGTCAATGTGGAAGTTCAGAAACGAACTCATATTTCAAAGTGTTGCTCCTAGGTGGATGGATTTGGGTGATATCATCAAACATAGGATCGCTTGTTGGTTTCAGTCTTACCATGGATCTAAGGCTGTTACATTTGGAGACATTGCGTGCAGATTTTCCTTCCTAATTGAATCTTTGTAAACTGCTATTCAAGTGTCTTGGACAGCATGATAGGTGTTGGTCCATTCTGGGGTGTTTTTTTTTGCTTTTGAGTTGATTACTTATCAACTCTTTTTGCTCTTGTTTCTCTTGCTCCCTCGCCTTCTTTTGGTTTGGCGGTAGAGGCCCTTTTGCGGGCTTTTTCCCCTCTCCTTTGGGCGTGTTGGATCCCCTTGTTTTCTCTCTCTTTGATCTAACATATTCTTTCTTTGCTGATCGAAAAAAAAAAACATATTGAGGGGTTCTCTCTGATACGGTCATACTTTAATGTGGATCTCAACCGATTCTCATTAATGTCTATCTATTTGTTTTTTTATGACCAGTTTACAACTTCAATTGCTCTTATAATTTCCTTAGATGTGGTCATTTTAAAAAATTTACGAAACGATAACCGATGGTCAATATATATTCAAATCCTTGATATATTCATCTTATGATGACAGAGAGAGAAATAGAATTACCAATGGACATGTCGAAACCGCGGCTTTTGAGCTCACGGTACTCTTGGCACAATGCGCATGTCTCACAACAGAAATGGACACAGCAGTCGGCACAAGGGCTTTCATGCAATGTGTATTGCTGCCTCATCTTGGAACGATAGCAGCATGAGTATACGCATGGAACACCGGTAACAAATGCTATTAATGCGTATATTGCTCCACTTGCACCACATGCTGCATTAAATTAATTATATCAAATCACCACCACCACATGATGCTAACCACCATTGATTCTACAAATTAGGCAAGCAATACAAACAAGACTTATTATTCGCGCGGATTAAATTAAAGATCGACTTATTTTTGTCTTACTGTCATATTCTTTTTTTTTTTTTTCATATTTTAATCTTTATTCTTCTTATTTTTCTCGTTGAGACAAATTGACAATGCCAAAATTTTTAAGTAAAACCTAAAAAAAGCTTACTGAAAGCATCACCCATGATATAATAAAATATTATAGTTAAATAATATTTCCAATGACAAAAGGTGGGAGTCAATTTTTTTGTGGTTGAGTATGTTGATTTGGAGAGCAAAGGACCGTTGATATGATGTTCGTAGTTAAAACCTTGTTAAATTGCGAGAGAAAATAATTATGAAAAAAATTAAATTAGCATTTGTACGCTATTGTTTCATTTTTTTCTCGTCTCTTATTGCACATTTTTCTAACTTCAGGACTCTCTATCTTTCCGTCCTCTCTTTCTGTTGTTTATTTCGTATTTCTCCAAAGTTAGCAATCAGCCTAACCCCAAAAAAAAAAAAAAAAAAAAAACACTAAGCTGTGTTTTCACTAAAAAAATACCGACTTCGGTATTTTTATTTTTTTGTCTAAAACTTCCTTTTCATATTTTTTGCGTACATCCTCACAACAATAGGAATGAGATAAATATAATAATGTGGACCAAAGGTGAAAAATTTCATATAATACGATGCCGTAAACAAAAATACAAGTGTTGTAATTTCAAATGCTGTGGTGCATGTGGGAATCAAATTACTTTTTCCGTGCTAAACTTTTGAAATTCATCCATTAATTTAGTCATGCAAGAAAATGACCATACGTGTAGGCGATAAAAAATTCATTAAAGAACAAAATATACTTCGTAATCGAGTCAATCGACTAATCGTAAAAATAATGTTTGTTCACTTTAATTGGTTTCTACGACTTACATCTGGATCCTTTGTCAACAATCTCTGCAATCTGCCCGAATGTAATGCATGGACACCAGCACGTAATACAACCTGCAAAATCAAACGGTAATTATCAAACCTTGGATCTCGACTCAATGCTCTAGTCTTTTTTTTCGCAGCAAAGGAGAATTTCATTAACAAGGCAATGTAACCACACAAATGTTCTTTTGAAAAGCAACCACAAATGTTTATATCATTAGCTTACAGTTGGCGACGTCGTCACAGCAGTCGAAGAGGCCGGTGGACCATGGCCCCGGTTGTGAACCAATAACTGGGTTGCCGACAGATGGGCCGCCATACTGTGGCGGTGCATTCGGTGCAGAAGCCGAGGATTTCTGGTAATCAGGTTGGTTTGAGGAGTACATTGTTTGATCAATATATAATGGTTCGGTAACTAATTGATGTTTGTTTGAGGAATCAATAAATGGGAGAGATGTTGAACGTTTATATATGCATAGAGGAGGCTAATTTGTGATAGTATTTCTGACTTTTCTTTGCAAGCATATGTTAGGTTGGTCTTCACACGCATTCTGACAAGACTGCTCAAAACAGATTATCAATTAACATACGTAAAGGGTTTGGAAAAAATAAAATAAAATAAACGGCAGCCGACGAGTGCACCGGGTGAAAATATTAAGAGGACATTATTTACACCGGTGGTGTGAAACAAAGTTTCCTCCAAATCGATTGCATTGTGCCATGTGTCAATGTTTTATCTTTTGAGACCACTGTTTGGACACATGGCGCAATGTAATAGATTTGGAGGAAACTTTGATTTACACCGTCGGGATAAAGAATGTTCTCCCTTTTTTTTTTATTCCTATTTCGTACCAGGCTTCATTAACATATTCCGGCAAGAACAAGTGAAAACCACTTATTGCATAGTTTTTGTTCTGTTTTTGTTAGGGGTGCAACTTAACTATCTGAACCCATAAAATCGAAAATGTTAGACTAATAAATTGATTTGATTTGGTATTTTTCAACTATTGGTCCAGTACGATTTGGAATTTTCCAAAAAACATGAACCGGTTCATATTTATTGAAACATAAACATTTATAATCCGAACCTAACCGTTATCCTTATATACAAATTAAAATCAATATAGGATATATAAATTTGACTCTTTAGCCTTAACACCATACGAAAAAATATAAAATAAAAAATTAACTTGTTGAACAGATCTGAACCGTCCAAGTTCCAACTCCAAAAACCTTAACCCTAGCAACAAACAAACAACGCTAAAAAAATTCTCTCACTTCCCTTCTTGCGCCTGCCTCTCTCTCTTTCTGTAAAACTCTCACCATATTTTTCTCATGGTCTTACCGTCGTTTATTCAAAGAATTACAAGTAAACTCTCAAGTTGTGGACCTGTCGATTTTAAAACATGCTTTTCTTCTTATGTGTATATATTATATACAACTGTTCACGTTTAAGAATGTGGGTTTGATTAAGGCTAAATTAATATTTTGAGATGCCCTAGTATTTTGGCATTGTATATTAGATCTATGATTTGTTTCTAAAAACTTTTTATTACTTTTACAAATTTATTTTCAGTTCTCAACTAGATAAAGAAAAGCAATAAGTATATTGATTATAATTCATAAGCTGTACATTTTTTTGTGTATGATATGCACTCATTTAAATTGCTTTGAATTCAAAATATTGTGCATAGAAATTCATAACATTTGCTTAAAAAATCATATAGTATCATGACAAAAATTACCACTGTATGAATTCATTAATCGTATAAATTTCTGTGTAGTTTAATAATTTTTATATATACAAAAAAAAAGACTAATGTCAATTTTTATGGAAAATGTTTTCTGTTCATGGTGATTCAAGAGGTGCATATCCTTCGTATTGACTTAGAGAAAAGCATGTGAGAAGCGTTTTCTTTTTCCGAAATCATATGTTTTTCTATGTTTTTAATATTTTTTTATTTGGTATGAAGTAAATCTTACTCCAATAAAGCAATGTTTTGAAATCCGGACCGTTGAACGAACTGGAAAAGGGACCGGACGGATGGGTCAGCGGTTCAACCGCGATCGAATCGAAATCGAACCGTGACGTCATAATTATATTAAAAAAATATTAATACTATAAAATAATTAAATATATGTATAAAAGCAAACATATATATGAGAAAATGTTTGAAACACATATTTTCCTCGTATTTTGGAGTGAAAGTTGAGAAATGTAACCAAGTACTCTTAAAAAAAACCACCTTCTATGGTTCAAGGAATCCCACATTGGCGGGTCCAAAGTAAAAGGTGGTTCAAAATTTGACCGGCCGGTTCGGCTGACCCATGTACGGGTTTTTTGGGTTTTCGGTTCAATCGCAATAATTGAACGGTTTTTATATTTTAGACCGGTTCTTGAATAAAAGCAATTTTTAATTAATACAGACCGGAGCAGGCTCCGGTTGACGAGTCAACCATTTGAACCGGCCGGTCCGGTTTGGTCCGGTTTTTAAAACATTGCCATAAAGGACTGGAACGCTAATTACAATTGTTTGACGAAATTCAAAGGCGTGTTGTTTACAAAGATAAGCGTGGTGGTTTTTTTTATAAAACGATTGGCTTCTTTTGTTGACGAATTCAGTGGCGTTGACTGAAACGAATTCAGTAGCGTGTTTGACTGAAACGAATTCAGTAGCGTGTTGGTTACTTGAGAAATTTGGGCGTTTGCTTGAGTTTTGTTTGGGTAGTTGGTTTTGGGGCGTGTTTTTTTTGCTGGGTGTTGTGGTTGGCTCTTTGCCATCATCAGATTTTTGGTTGGTTTTTCTTTCTTGGGTCCGGCGGTATGTGATTGTCGGTTGTGGTTTCCTTTCTTTGAAGCTTTTCTCCACCTCCGTCATGATGCCTGCTTTGGATCCGTTTAATCTTTGTAATTTGTTTCCAAAAATTAATAAATTTTGCTTTTCTAAAAAAAAAAAAAAAAAATTTACTTGAGAAATGGAATGAACCGATTATCTTTGAATCATGGTGAGAAAAAAGAAGATGACTATTTTACCTGATCTATTTTATATAGACAAAGGTTTTGAATAACGTACTGGCTTGGGTATCGGTACCGGTTCGATACTGGGAGCACTATCATATTTCTTATATCCGAATTTAGCGTTTCGAATTTAGCGCTATTGTATTTCTTATGATTATAAATCGATAATTTTTCCAATACCATCTAATTGGTCATAACATAAACTTATAAAATAAAATATCACAAAATAGACTTCAAACCAACAAATTAACGAAATGTTCCAAGTTCATACCATAATAACAAACACATACGCCATGTAAAATATATATCCATCACAAAATCTAACAAAAAAGTGTTAGAGTATTGCTTGACCGACCAGGTGACTAAAAATAAAGACTCAAAACACGTCCTAAGCGTAGGACAACTGATCAATGTAGCACAATAATCCGGAAGTACCGGAGTCGAACCACAGAGACGGTTTAACGGTGTTTGACTCAAAAGTGTGAATTGCAATTAACTGGCTCTTAGGTAGCCACCCCTTGATTCAATGGAGTTTGTTAATTAATTTACTAAGCTAATGTACTGAATGTAATTTAATAAAGAGAGCACAGCTGAGGGAACCCAGCGTCCGCAACTAGTCAAATCAATATTCACTCGGGCCACAATTCCTCTTTTTAC
>JAXBDA010009702.1:0-11968 GCA_036023075.1 Gaultheria prostrata
CCTCGGCGAGGCCGCCAGGCGTTCCCCTGCGCGCTGCCCTCTACCGAGGACGGGCTGGATGCCACCCCTCTCTCAACTGTGCCCCGATCTCGGGCTAAGTCCACGGTATCACATATTCGACGATGGTGAACCCAGCAGTGGGTAGGGGGCCAGACGGATCATGGTGAAGCCAGCCGCTACACATCGCGTTACAGTTTTGACATACTTTTTTACATTTGGTCACTTGTCATTCCCTTGCTAAGGGGTGATTGTTCCTTAGGTGTCTTTTTTAGAGAAACACAATGTATTACGGTATTTTGTTGAAATTTGAGTTATCACAATGTATGTATATCATGAAGTTCGTCACCCATAAATGTTGTGCGAATTACCTTTTTACTTCAATATCCGATCTTAATATCCAATATCTTTTGTACATCTGAACAGCACCGTAATTACAAAACAACGTACTCCTTCCGTCCCTTTTCAAATGATTCATATGGAAATACGTGTAATTTCAAACCCCTAAAAAACATATTTCTCTATAAAATCTTTTAATTTTTTTAATACCAAATTAAAGTGTTCATTGAGTACTTTAATTTAGTGCAAAAAAAATTAAAAATGTTCTACGGATGTGCCTTTTTTAACGTCCACAAAAATACACGTTTCCCAAACGGATCACTTAAAAAGGGACGGAGGGAGTAATACTTAATTTCCAAAAAAAAAAAAAAACTGTTACATTTATCTAAGACTATTCAAATTCTTAAAAAACTTATTTAATTGTTTTCATTTCTCTTGTCAAGACTAGCAGATAATCAAAAAAACACAAAGCAAAACCATTAAAAGTTCATAAGAAGACAGAAGTTCTAAAAAATAATTAAATAAAACATTTTTACGACAAAATCGCCTAGGTGTTCTCACTGTACATTACTCTCGTCGAGACTAACTGAAAAATTAAGTGGAGTCTCATACCACGAACTTATTTGTACTTTATTTATGATATCTCTATTTCCACCAAACATTTTTCCGCCCAATATTGAGAGTTTGCTTCGGGCTCCTAAAATAACTCTTGAATTTTTTGTGGGCAACCAAGCTAGGATTGGGCTTGGACAACCCAAACCTCAGGGCCGGTCATGTCCTCACAATAGGTGTGTGAGTAAGGGTGAGTTTTTCAAAAGATAAAATCACTTGATTTTATCATCCATTCAACTCATTTGATAAAATGAGAAATTTGCTAAAATGAATTCACTGTAGATTAGGGAAGCACATAATATGAATTTACGAATTTGCCCCTGGCGCAAAAAAGAAAGTACAATTATTACTCATATATGGTGGGGCCCCTTAAAGAAAAGAAAGGGCAAAATGATATATGATGCATTGGGTGGTGATTTAATCACACTTGGATTTTATCTAATGGGAAAGAGAGTGATTTTATCAAGTGCTTGATTTTATGAGAAATCTCATAAAATCTAACGGAAAACTTGGCTTAAACCCAAAAGTGGAAACCATCAAGAAGCACAAGGGAAAAGCAATTCATTCTGTCTGTCGGACGAACCCCATCGACCTGTCAGATGTTATCCCGTGACTTATAAATTGTGGTCCCTCAGAGATAATATAAAAGCCAAACAGTCCCTTAATTTTTCCCATATATACCCGTAATTAGCTAGGTCTGCCTCTGGAATTAATGGGAGTATGTGAGAAGAAGGGAAGCTCATCTGATTGATGGGTGGTCCTGAATCCCACACATATAACACATCCAATTCCTTTTCACTGTTGCTTTCCAGCTACCAATTGGATCTGCCACTGGTGGACATTTTGTGGGCTCCACCCCTCTATTACGATGATGATCGGAGTCATTCAATTTCATCGAATCTATGATGAAGTTGCTTGGAGTTTTTT
The DNA here is from genome assembly GCA_036023075.1 of Gaultheria prostrata. Taxonomy (NCBI): domain Eukaryota; kingdom Viridiplantae; phylum Streptophyta; class Magnoliopsida; order Ericales; family Ericaceae; genus Gaultheria; species Gaultheria prostrata. The sequence goes on from JAXBDA010009702.1 coordinate 1,876, forward strand.
AATTGTATGTATATACGGAGTATATGTATAAGTCTATAGATGTGACGATGTCCCTGAGGTATATTTTGCATGGATGATTTTCTCCTAGTGTCCAAACAGAATAGCTCCGATCACTATTTATTTCGTTAGTAGAATATGGAATTAGTCTCTCAAAACTAGTTGAGATGCTTGTATGCTATCCCGAACATCCGGTTAAAAGGAGAATATCCAAATTGAACGCGGCTAGGAAATTGGACACGACCACCTTGGATTTTTCTTCCCTTTTCCTGGCCATAAACCCATTCCTTTTCCACATTTTTTTGTCTCATTTAGATTACAAGAGAAAGTGAACAAGCAAAATTGTCTACAAATTTGTTGCTGATTTCCTGTTCGTTGAGTCCCATTTGTGGATCCTTACCAATTTGGAATTCCCCTGAATTTGTTCAAACACAGCAAAAGCGAGGAGCCCTCCCCCAACTTTTCAATAATGACTATCCAGACCAATGGTTCAAATGCCTTTCACTTTTTACCCCTGTAATATTATGTATGGGACCCTTTCAATGTTTTTTAGCCCCCCTTTTTCCTTTCTTTGCCAAAGGAAGAAATCAGTGTACCCCTTGAATATACCGTTACATGCATTTAAACATACCCATTTTGCTCGAAATCAGTGAAGGAGTTTTCTGTTTTTTACAGTTTTTTGATTATTAAAACGAAAAAAAGTCGTGTTAAAATCGTATGACACACGACATTTTTTCTATGTTTGCGTACATTTTTAGAGATCAACATCTAACCAAGGATGGAGCCAAGGGGGAGACAAGTAGCGGCAGTCACCACCATAACAGTTTTAAGAATATCAATTATAATACCAAAATAAAAAAATTATCCTCAAATTATGTCGGTCTGCCACCACTAGATTTTTTCCTCTCTATTTTTTTTTGGTTAAATATAAAGTACTTAGTATTCTAGATTTTGTATCAATTAAGGAGGCCCAAAAAGTAGTACAGAGCCAAATTTAATAGGCAAGTGAAATACTACGAAACATGACATATAAACTTGAACCAAATAATAGGAAAGTAGAATGTGAAGTGACATTTACTGGCTCTGATAGGTGCATATGATGAATATCGTTTATTGTATTTTATAGTGTGTTATGTTAATTTTTATCTAAACTTGACAAACATTAATATCATTGTCCATTTTTTTAATTTCTTTTACACGATTGCTACCACTAGGGTAAAATATTGACTCCGTTCTTGCACCTAATAGTTCTCATTAAAAAAGGTGCATGAGAGAAAACAAAAATGTGATATATATATATATTTTGAATGTCTTTTTGGTTAGTACTACCCATTTAAGAAAACACAAAAAAAAAAAAAGGGATAGAAATTGAAAGCGATCAGAACGTGCAATGCTGAATGGAAGTAGTACTAATATTTAATGAAACTTGGATTATTCATTGGGCAAGTGGAAGGCTAAAGCTTAGCCATGCTTCTGGAATATGAGCTATCCCTGCCATGGTTATGTCGCGACCTCCAAGTGAATCCAAACAGTACACAGCAAATCATTTAATTCCCAAAATCAGAATGGGCAAGGGCAGACCTAAGGGTGTATGTCGGGGCCCGGATCCTTGCACACCTTTTAATTATTCCGTTATTTTTACATTTTGCAAGTAAAAATTATTAAGAAAAGTCCTTTCAAAATATTATCATAAGTATATAAGAATGATATTTTATTTTTAATAATATAAATACAAATGTGTTTTAGTTCCCGTATTATGAATCATGCGTCCGTCACTAAGAATGAGAATTGGAGTATATCCATCACAATTCACACATATGATGCCAAATTGCCAATCGCAAAGATAGGAACAAGGAACCCTTTAACATGAGCCTGTCCCCCTTGTCTTCAACATGTGATGGAATTTAATTTTCCAATGAGCCAACAAAAGTTGCGTGTCGAATTTGGCTGCATCATGAATTAGTGGAGGAGCAGTTAAAAAAAGAAAAAGAAAAATTGAATTAGTGGAGGGACAAAAAATTCCAGCCATGAATTTCTGCTCACTAAATGAAGCTGTCTTCCTATTTCGGTATTTTTCGTACTTTTTGAATTAATTTTCAAATTCTCGTTATTTGTAGTGGATTAATTAATCATTGATCATCTCGAGACGAATCAATAAATAAAAAACTTACAACGAAAAATTAAAATTATTACTGAAGACGAAAAAAGTTTGAAACATCTAGTATTTAATTTTGTTTCTATTGTTGTCCTATCTTAAGTTTTTTCAACTTTAGTCCATATTATTATACTTTTCTGAATTATCTCGTCTCGATGAATAATTAATCCCAAAAATTATGACGAAGAGCTAAGTAACTACTCCTATTACGATTGGACACCAATAAAAGAAAAGAGAAATAATGATTGAAAAGAAAAATAGTATAATAATTGGAAAACTAAACTAAAACCTTAAAAGGCCACCAAAATTTTGAAAGAATGATTTGTCTTTAGACAAACATAGTGCAAAATACAAAAGATACCGTTTAGTCAACTTGGAGAACGGCGCCTAGTGGCCACCATAATGCTACCATCTAACAAATTAGTTGTAATTATTTACAAAAAAAAAAAAACAAATTAGTTGTAACGTGTTCTGTGTTAGGCTTGTGAAGCCTGATTCGATTTTAGTTGTTTTTTCGCTGAGGATTCGGGATTCGACCAAACATTCTGTTAGAGAACCACGTAAAATATGTGTGTCTTAACATTCTTATTTTCTGTTCTTGATTATCTTTGCACATCGTATTTGTTAGTTTGACCGAATTTCCAGCGTTCTTTCAGAATAGATTCTAATGGCCACCCACAATGATACAAAGTGAAACGGTAAGTATGCCTTTCCCAAAGAGAAAAAGGTTGAGGTTGAATAGATGCTAGAAAACTTGGTCGTCAATCGAGGACTATTACTCACCTTCCAGATTAAAAATAAGGGCTTTCTTTGGTCATAGAGATCCTTCTAAGGACCACTTCGTTTTCTTATTACCTTAGAACGAATTTGTGCATAAAACGCAGGAAAGCATTTTCCAACAATGATCGAGGTCAGTCAAAAAGGTGTGCTTTGGAAGAGTAAACTAAAATAAGGGAGTGAGAAAAGAGTGAAACTTCTCTCCCGCCTCCGCGCTTTTTGGGCTCTACTGTGCGTTCAGTGTCATAATCCGAATCGTTCATCGTGTAGGGTCCGAAAGTAATACTATATTAACCCAAAAAATCAACTTGACCGCACATCGATAGGTATGTCAAAAATTGAATTTTAGGTTTTAAAATCAATGGTTAGATTCTGTCAACAGTTTCTTCAGTTAGACTATCCACGACCGTCCATTTTGTAAACTATATGCATTCTTATCTCAGTCATTTTTTTGTTCGATTCGCCACCATTCTAGTCGAATAAGTGAAATAGATAAAGGTTATTCTATTTCACTTATTTAGATGTGTACGGTATACATCTTTATAAATTATTTTGAATTCATAACATTTTGGATGAAAAAACCATAACATGAGCCTATCCCCTTTGTCTTCAACATGTGGCGGAATATATAGATTCAATGGCCATCTTGACAAGGACTTCTAACTTAGTTGGTCGTGTTACTCGTGTACTAGTACTTAATTGGGGACTGTGAGATTATTGGTCCGAGTGGATACTACGTGACGATACCCACCGCACATCTTAATTATCCAAAATATTTTTGGACAATTCAGATTTTAGACCCACTATTCCTTTTAGTTAGAATAAATTTGTGCATGAAAATCAGGAAAAGGGTTGTTGCACAATATTAGAATTCAGTCAAAAAGGTCACCTTGGGAAGACTATATTAAGCTAAAAAGTAGTAGGCTGGAAAATTCCTATTAAAATAGTGTTTTCCAAAAGCCACAATTTCTTGTAGTAATGATTTCTTGGCAATAAAAAGGTACTTCGCCGACTTTCATTTGAACGAATTACAGTATATTTATGTTTACAGTAACGAACAGTAGTCTTACTGGCTATCTCTATTGTTCTTAAAACAAATATGATTTACTGAGTCTTTAACGATCTCCGATTAACTTGATTTTTTAGGTGAATGATATACATTGAAGTTCAGAAGATGAACAACGTTACAAAATAGTATCACATTGCTGGCTATGAAATGAGAGATCATTTAATAACCTGAGAAACCTCTTTAATTCGTTGCCCATTTATTTTAAATTGGATAAAAAGCTTCCACGTGCTAATAGGATGGATGGGCACTTCCATCTCAATTAACACTACAGTGAAGTAGGTTACTCCTAGAATACAAAACCTCCCAAAAAAGTTGCACGAAGATAGATCCCAAAAAACAATTTTACGTGACAGATTTCGTGCAATCCCAAAAAAACAATTTTACGTGACGGATCCAAAATGTGGGTAAATGTGAGGGAAGCTGCCAGTGAGTAGTCTCACATTGCTTTGATACGGAATAAGAGATCACGTAACAATATGAGGGAGATCTTCATTCATTGCCAATTTATAGTTTTTGTTGGATATAAAATTACTAGAAACGTAACTTTAAAAAAGAAAGAGAGAAAAAAACCATGGTATATCTAAACAAGCACAAGATATTGCATTTCTTTAAGGGCTTGAGATTTACATTTTATGGGCCTATCAGGCGGGCCAACTTTAAGGGCTTAGGGATTTATATTTTATAGGCCTATTGAGGGGCGCAAACTGAACAATATGTTTGTTCGGCCTGTTGAAAAAAAGAAGTATATATTGGACTGGACTCTGGAGTATAAAAAATTTCGGGCCTTTTCGGGCTCTTCCCGGGTCCATTTTAACGATCGGGACCGGTGATATTCTAGACCTCGTCAACAATAGGGACGCTAAATTCATGTTGATTGAATATCGTTTAACGAGTTCTCGACAAATATTTATCGTTAGAAAATGTATTTTTAATCCAGTGTAATATTTTCTACACCCATTTTTCTCAAGATAAATGTGTGACGAGAACACATTAAAAGATATCCGATTAACATGAATTTTGGCATGTTTAATATTCTTGACGAGGTCTAAAATACCAATAGTCTCGATCTTCTAAATGGACACAAACTTGACGAGGTGTAAAATACCAACAGTCTCGATCTTCTAAATGGACACAAAAGGACCCGAAAACTGTCCGGATAATACCGTCCAGTGTAAAGGATCCCATCCCAAAACGAAAATTGACTTGAGTGCTACATAACAAATTTATGTCGGGATTTTCATGTTTTTTTAGTGGGCCTAGAAATGTATCATTTTAAGGTCCAGTTTTGTATGTCATCATATGTCGGATCAGATTTTTACCTCTAGCCCTAGGTCTAGAAAAAATGTATGTAATTACCGTTAAGGTAAGTCATTCTTTTTAATTATTATTAAGATAAGTTACTCTTTTTTGGGGTTTAGGTTTAGGTTTAGTGTGCATTTTCATATTATAGGATTTTAGTGATTTAGACACTTTCATAGGGTACCCTAGGATTTTTGATTTGGGCACTTTCATAAGGTAACCTAAGGTTTAGGTTTAGGGTGCACTTTTCTATTATAGGGTTTTAGTGATTTAAACACTTTCATAGGGTACCCTAAGATTTAGGTTAATGATGCACTTTCCTATAATAAGATTTTAGTGGTTCAGACACTTTCATAGGGTACCCTAGGATTTTAGATTTAGGCACTTTCATAGGGTTCCCTAGGATTTAGGTTTAGGGTGCCCTTTTCTATTATAGGGTTTTAGTGATTTAAACACTTTCATAGGGTACCCTAGGGTTTAGGTTTAGACACTTTCATAGGGTACCCTAAGATTTAGGTTAATGATACACTTTCCTATAATAAGATTTTAGTGGTTCAGTCACTTTGATAGGATACCCTAGGATATAGATTTAGGCACTTTCATATGGTACCTAAAGATTAACATTAAATCCATCAAAGTTACAAAAAATTAAAAAAAAAATTAGTCTTATCTATCATTTTAGTCCCTACAAAATACACCAAGTTTCAATTTCGTCCTTACAAAATATTTTGTGTCAATTTCGTCCTTATAGTTTCAAACGAATTTCAATTTTGTCATTCCGTCAAATTAATGACGGAAAATGCTTATGTGGCAAACGTAAAATGCTTAAAATACCAAAAAAATATTTAAAATACCGGAAAAAATTATTCCCTCCATCCATTTTTAAGTGTGTTACCTGGAAATTCCAACTTTTTTTCTCTCACAGGAACTTTAACAACTTTTACATCTACTTTCCATTACTTACCCTTATCAATATAATAATACCCACTAAATTTTTAAAAAGGAATCTACTTTTAAGGGCAAAATAGGAAATGTACCCACTAACTTTTCAAAACACACTTATTAAGGGATAATCCAAAATGAAAATGCACACACTATAAAAGGGACGAAGGGAATATTATTATCCAAAAAAATGATAAAAAATTACAAAAAATTTTAAATACCGGAAAAAGTGATTAGACAAAAAGTGTATGAAATTTTTCTAATGACTTTTTTTGGAGATTAATCATTCGTATGAACGAGAGGAATCAGAAAATATAAAAATATGGGTCGAAGTTAAAAAAATTCATATAAGACGACAGTTGATATCAAAAAAAAAAATAGTAATTCCTCTAGTAGATAAATATGGGCCGAATTAGACAAAAAAAAAATTTCAAAGACGAAATACCAAATAGCTATTTTTTTGTTATAAAGTGTCAGCTTTGGCCCAATGAGTGTTTTAATTACTCCAACCTTGATTGGAGTCCTCTCTTTTCTCCCTCCAACTTGATGTACTCATTGTCAAATTTTCTTCAATAAATGTTATTGCCGTTTCAAAAAAAAAAGTGTCGTCTTATATGAACTTTTTTTAAATTCGGCCATATTTTATACTTTTGTTATTCCTCTCGTCGATACGAATGATTAATCTCCAAAAAATCATTAGATAAATTTCATAAACTTTTTGTCTAATGAATTTTTTCTGGTATGTTAAAATTTTATAATTTTCGTCATTTTTTTTGGAGATTAATAATTTTTTCCCGGCATTTTAAGAATTTTTCCTTTATTTTAAGCATTTTCGTTTGCCACATAAGCATTTTCCGTCATTAATTTGACGGAAGGGCAAAATTGAAATTCATCTGAAACTATAAGGACGAAATTGACACAAAATATTTTGCAAGAACGAAATTGAAACTTGGTGTATTTTGTAGGGATTAAAATAATAAATAAGCCTTTTTTTTTTTTTTTTTTATCAATTTTCCCATAATCAGTACCTGGGTGCCCATGAAACTTTCTTGACTTTAGAGCGGTTGATGATCGGGAAACTCGAGGATTCGTATATAATTGAACAGAATAAGGACAAGAAGACGAGGTAAAGCAGCAGAAATGTCCCCTAAAGCAAATAGGAAACCGGGCTGTACCTAGACGTAATAGGGAAACGGGGCTGTAAATGTCTCTAGTTTTGTATGGGATCATAGGTCAGATCTGGGTTGGGCAAGAAAATTACCATTTATCTACTAGCAAAATCCTGTCACAAACCAGGTCCGGCCGCTTCGATGAGATCGATTTACTTATTATAAAATTTTAAAGAAATTCATTAGAGACAAAAATCTTTGAGCTGAAATAATCCATAAAATATCGACTTAAAATATTAAAAGCTAGCAAAAAATATAAAATGAATTATTTAGGCCAAAATACTATGCGTACACAAGTGTGTGTACGCCAAATGTACGGACGGTGCATCTTAATCGTCCGTGCGCATTTTCGACGGTCTGGATTGTGTGAACAGTTTATCGCGAACAATTGGCGTTGTTATTTAGGACAAAACACCCATAGGAAAGGGGAATCAAATCCTCTGTACTAAAATTTTCTTTACCTCCATACCGGTGTATTTCTGATCATTGAATTGTATAAAAATTTCACTACAAGAAACAAAACTCAAACAATCTAAAGATACATAACCATCTCACGTCCAATAATTTCCCTTGAAAAAAAGTTGTGAACGCAGTTTCCCCAACCCCAACCCCAACCCCAACCAGAGAAAATCAAAGTAGTGTGTGACCTTTTCCACCTCCCACTTTCCCGCACAGCAAGAACAATGCCGGGAGAATCTATCTTAATTACGTGGCGTGAGATAGCAGGAAACAAACTTAAGAGAATAGCCCGAGCAGCTCGCCTTTTTCATCTGGCATATGGTGCGAGTGCGACGAGCAAATCAGGTCTATGTGTATCCAATGGTTCCGAATGCAGTTGTGTCCGAAACATTCGAGAGATAAGGACGCCCATGGTAGTATATGGATAAAATACCATCTCAAGTACGTGGAGAAGGAATTCACATTCATTCTTGCCTTGCAATTTGCAAACCATAATTTCATCTTCATTTTCAATTATCAAGTTCTTCACGGATTGCTATAAACCATTGTGACATATGAGGCCATTCGTCTTCCGGTTAGTAGAAGTCGATTACTATTAAGGTAGTGCTCTTGTTTTTCTGAAATTCGGTGAAAACATGAAGCAACTCATGGTTTCCAATATGCCAAAACTGGTTTTGATTGTCACTCTGTCATCTCTGCTATTTGGTTTTGTTTTGGGGATCAAGGAATGTACTAACCGTCCTATTCCATTAACTACGACGGTTCGGCACCAGCTTTTGTCTTCCAATAACGAGACGTGGAAACAAGAGATGTTTTCCCATTACCATTTAACTCCCACGGATGACTCTACATGGTCGGATTTGCGTCCAAGGAAGATTTTATCTGAGGAAGATGAACGTAATTGGTCAATGATGTATAAGAAAATGAAGATCTCAGTTGGGTCTAATAACACGCAAGCAGGTTTTCTCAAGGAGGTTTCTCTTCATAATGTGAGGTTGGACCCTGAATCAAAACATGGGGAGGCTCAGCAGACTAACTTGGAGTACTTGTTGATGTTGGATGTTGATAGCTTGGTTTGGAGTTTTAGGAAGACTGCTGGTTTGGAGAGCCCTGGCAAGCCATATGGAAGCTGGGAGGAACCCGGTAGCGAACTTCGCGGTCATTTTGTAGGTCGGTTTGCTCTCCCTAATTTTTTAGTACTCCATCCGTTTCAAATTGCTGGTCACTTTTGGGAATTTTAATTTTTTAAGCATGCAATAACTGCATTTAATATGTGCATTCACGTTAAACAGATTCATTAATTTCCAACAACGCCTTTATATTTCAACTTTTGAATTAAATGATCATTGTTGGTGAATGGGTTAATTTGAAAGATTGAATAAAATTTGTTTTGACTTTTCAAAAAGTACTAACAATTTGGCACATTCCAAATAGTATAGCACTCCTATATGTTGTGTAACGCCCCAAATTTTCATAAACATAAATAATACATAATCCACGTGGAGGTCAGCACCATCCACGGTCAAGATCAAATTACATTTTCAAAGTCAACGAAGGTCAATGTTTAAGGTACCCGAATCAATTACATAACCAAATAGTCTTAACGAGTTTCTAGTCAAAAATACATGTGTTACAAGTTAAACGTTCATCTTTTAAAAAATAATACTAGTCCAAGATGATCATGTAACTCGTCCGATTAGCTTTCAAAAGAATGAGTCATGCATGCACATCCACATGTCAAGTCATGTTCCGCCTTGTTGAGTACCTGAAAATTATAAGGGTGAGCTCACTAGCCCAGTAGGAAAACATCTATCGATTCTAAATGGAAATGAGATGCCCATGACGTGCAACAATGAGAAACAAACATGTGATAAGGTTCATAAGATCATATGAGAAGGGTAAGAATAGCATAAGGATTAATAATCGCTAATACGACCCGAATATGGCTCCGTCGCATCCGATACGTACTCGACACGTCGCAATAACCACTCAAAGCACTACAATGACTGTCAGGCAAGTCAATGGCAAGATATTTCATCCATGGATAAAGTTAAACAAGTGAACTTCGTACCAAACTTTGCACAAAAATTAATCCTCTTACCTACGATTGGATAGAGAATTTTCAAATGACATGCGCGTATGGATTCTCCACATATAAAAATTTACCAATCTCGAGAACAGTTCACACACCTTTGATAGCTCAATATTTTCTTTAAGTGCACTCTT
>JAXBDA010009703.1:0-11967 GCA_036023075.1 Gaultheria prostrata
CTCAATGAGATCTATCAAACAAGATCCATATTGCTTAGAAAATTATTTTTGTAACTATATTATTTTTTAGTTTGAAAATTGCACGTAGTTTCGTAGGGGGCAAACATTTTGGAACGGAGGGAGTATGTTATTAGAAACAAACATATTACTGAGAGCATCTCGAACCTAGCATTTAATATTTAACTCCGTTTCTTCATTTGGGAGTATTAAAATAATGTGTTCGACTGTTAAAGTGATTTTTTAAGGAAATCTAACTCCAACCCAATACTCTATTTTTAGTTATATTTAAAAAAAAAAAAAAAAACTTAATCCAAATTAACTTCAAACTTCACCACTTTCCTTCCATAGTTCCAATTCTCAATTTTTTTTAACTTTATGAAAGAAATATTCAATCTTGGTTGCATGGTACCAATTTTATAAGAAAATAACTGTATCAAAACTAATTTGGTGATTAAAATGAGATTTAGAAAGGGTGAACTGTGAAATGGGGGTGATTCTTCATCTTTTTCTCATCCTCTAAATTTGTAATACCAAATTTGATCCTCTGAAATGGCAAGAGGAATGGAGAATGTGTTGGACATGCTTTGGGGGAAATTTTTAAGAAAAATCATAAAAACTATAGCTAGTTTCATATTGTCCTTTGTGTTGCAGTTTTGACTCTCTGTAGTTCCAATTTTTCATTCTACGTACGAAGAAATGACAGCTGACCAAGTCAAGCTATTCAAGCAAGTGGAACGGTTTAGGTGTATGTATGATCTCGTGATTCTCGTGGTTCAGAGAAAAACTTACGTGTCGGCTGGTATCACGTTACAGTACTAAACATGTATCTCATTCATTCAAAATATTTTTGGAAGGTTCATATTTTAAATAAAATCTTACGGATATATACTCTTAACGGTAAGAGTTTATTTAAAATTCAGACCGATCAAAATACTTCTTGATGACTATTACGTGCCGTTGCGGATACCACATAAAGGTACCCTATTTGCACCTAAGTTTTTCACCGTGGGTCAGACGCATAGCCGTAATGTGACGTTGACCACCTTTTTCGGTCTCCTATTTGGCACACAAATAGTTGAGGGAAAATGTCTATTCCAAGTCGGTGATTGGAGGGGTTTGCAGCTGTCTTAGACGGTGAATTTTTCAGTGTTCAGCGGTTATGACTGATGTGGTATCCACTCGTGCACATCAGGCCGTCAACACTTTTCCTTTTCTTTTTTTTATTGTTTTTAAATTGATCTGCCACTTTCAACCGGGGCTGTCCATTGTGTTTTTGGACGGTTGCATATGCGCGAGCAGGCATCACGTGGTACCCGCGTGCTCGGCATTGAAATTTTTTTGCCTCATAAAACTATTTGTTCTAACATTTGTTGCCATTTATAACTCGATATTCTGAAAATCGCTTGCAAATAATGACACAAATGCCTTTCTTTCAGTAGTTTCGGGGGTAAATTAAATTATGGAGTAGTTTGTTTGGAGAATCTGGAGAGATTTTTCAAGGTTACAGCTGCAAATGAAGTTCGCAGCAATCAACCAACAGGATACCTTGATCCAAAAGACCTGGGAAAAGCAATTGCTCATTAGACAGTTAAAACTTTAGAAAATTAAGCAAGGAGACGAACTGTCCTCCTCCAACCCAATAAAGAAGTAACTGCGACTAAAAAGTCTAAAACAATTGAAAACTACGACTTCTTTTTATACCAACTACGTGTAATAATTAGTACTACTATAAATGTATTTTTCCAACAGAAAAAATAGTATATGAGTGCTTTTTCTATCATGAATTATTCTTTTTACACCCGAGGTTGTCAGGATGACAGAGATGAGTGGAATAGATTCCTTACCTCCATGTGTGAAGTTCGAACCCTGCACTCCCCTGTGTTTCCTTTGCTAGTAGGTGGTGCATGTATTAAAGCTATCTTCGCGTGGAGGGCCCTTTGCCATTTTGTACCAAAGTGGTGTCTGTGGTGACGACCTATCCAGTCGAACAGTAGTTATGGCTCGAACCGGATATTCCACAGGCAGGCCGGGAGCCCGTATGGTCACGCCCAAAGAAGTTTGCAACGCTGGTTGTCCTCTCCCATCATTTTTCCCGTTAAAAATAAATAAAATTATGTTTTATCTGGTTGGAGATATAGGAGAGTGAATTCATTGGCTTGTGGCCGTGGACCCGATTGAATGATTCATACTGATTTTGAAGAGCAGATTATGCATGAAAGAAAGTCACATACTCACTTTAGTTCTATGAAGATGAAAACATAATTACTGAAGCAAGGGTGGTGATCATATCTTGTTTTTTTTTTTTTTAAACTATTGAATTACTATATTTTTTTCAATTGCGTAGAGTCCACTTTATATGCACGCGTGCTAGATACGTTAATATCTTTTTTTGTTTTTGCTCGGCGAAAAATCAATATTGTTAATTGGAATTAGTGAAATTTGAACTCCAGCCAAGTACCTCAAAGTATATATGCAGTACCTTCCACTAGGCTTAAGCTAGCAGTCCATCCAGATACCATAGCCTTGGTAACAACTTCACAAAGAAGAAAGAAAGAAAGAATTGTACGTACGTACATACGTATGTGTGCTTCTAAGCCAATATGTTTTTTACTTTTTCTTTCAAAACAAAATGAGTTTGAGGGTCGTCCTCAACAAGTTACAAATTTCCATTACTTCCTTATTTTTACGATGGTAGCATTTTTTTTTTTGGAAATAACTTTTAATATCTAGCTTATTCTTAAAACTGACTTCACTTGTTTTATTTTACCAGGCAGAACAAATTCTCACAATATATCATTTAAAAAATTAACTTAATTCAATTCATAACTTAAGTAAGGAATTGAAATAAAGACCAGAAGATAAGTAGGTAGTTAGACTTTTCCAATAATTGAAGACTCGGTGTCTTGCAGGAATCAAACCTATTAGGCTTAATTTCCTAAAAGATTTTATGAGAAATCAGAGCCCGAGTAATGTGCCTGATTTTGTCAATAGTAGCAGACTAGTCAGTAGTACTTCTCTCAAATGGAAAGGAGGAAATTCCAACTGAATCCCAATTTGCCACAAGTACTTTTCAGTTGACTTGTAGTAGTAGTACTCCTTGGATCAAAATACAGGACAAAACCAAATTGCTGGGGAGACTTTTACACAATCACTAGGGTTTGTTGAAGGAGAGTCGACCGTAAGTTTTGACTTCTAAGACTAAGCGGGTGTTCCACTAATGTAGCTTATTTGCTTATTGGCTTCTTACGATTTTTTATATGATGTATTGTAAGAGATTGATTGCCTTGATTTTCGTAATAAACTGACTTTTTTGGCTTTTATGAGTTAGTAAAATGGGGCCTAAATGTGTTGTTGGCAAAAAAAAAGGAGAGAATTATTGTCTATAGTCCATAAGTGGACTGAACAGTAGTGATCGGGTTCGTGCGACTCACCAAAATCTTATTCTAGCTTGTTTATTTTTTCTTAAGTTGCAAAGAGATCATACATTGTGATTATTGGTTTCCATCGTAGTAAACTGCGTCTTGCTAATTACTTCATCCATCCCACTTTTTTCTTTCCATTTTTCGGCATGTGTGCAATTTTTCAATTACATATATCTTTCAATCTATAATATTTTTCATAATTTTAAAAGCGTTGTTTAATAGAACTAATCGCGAACTATCAAACAAGATCCATATTGAATATATATAACATCATACATTTGAAAATATAAATAATTTTTTGAGGTATTGCGAATAGTGCTAATGGACAAGAAATATGGGACGGAGGGAGCACCTCCGTCCAATAGGCGGAGGAGAATATGCATATGATGACAAACAAGTTCGAATATCAATACATATTTCACTTATATATATCAATACACTTTTCTCGGGTATCGATACACTTTCTATACATTAACCTCCGCCTAAGAGCATTTCCTTATATATATATGATCAATAACTTATTCGAACCATCAAATAGTGGGACTCGTGATAAGGTCCGCATCTTCGGATAACAATATCTAGTTAATGTGTTATTAGAAACAAACATATTACTGAGAGCATCTCCAACTTAGCATTTTATTTTTAACTCCATTTCTTCATTTGGGAGTATTAAAATAATGTGTTCGACTGTAAAAGTGATTTTTTAAGGAAATCTAACTCCAACCCAATACTCTATTTTTACCTGTATTTTTTTTTTTTTAAAGAAACTTACTCCAAATTAACTTCAAACTTCACCACTTTCCTTCCATAGTTCAAATTCTCATTTTTTAACTTTATGAAAGAAATAATCAATCTTGGTTGCGTGGTGGCAATTTAATAAGAAAATAACTGTACTAAAACTAATTTAGTAAATAAAATGAGATTTGGAGAGGGTGAATTGTGAACTTGTTGTGGTAGATTATCAACAAAGACAGTTGAATTTTGGATAATCTCCCTCTCGCCCTCTCCTCGCCCTCTTGCTCTCTCCATTTTTTTGGTTTGACTCTCTGTAGTTCCAATTTTCCATTCTACGAAGAAATGTCAGCTGACCAAGTCAAGCTATTCAAGCAAGTGGAGAGGGTTTCGGTGTAAATATGATCTCGTGATTCCCGTGGCTTAGGGAAAACTTAGGTGCCGGCTAGTACCACGTGGCAGTACTCAGCGTGCATCTCAATCATTCAAAATATTTTTGGACGGTCCATATTTTAAATAAAATCTTACGGGTAATCTTACAAGTAAGAATTTATTTAAAATTCAAAACGACTAAAACACTTTTGAATGACTATAATGGAACGTTGCGAGTACCACATAAAGGTATCCTATTTTCACCCAAGTTTTTCACCGTGGGTCAGACCCATAACCGTAATGTGACGTTGACTACCTTTTTCAGTCTCTTATTTGGCACACAAATAGTTGAGGGAAATAGATCAACCTTGATCTATTTCACTTTAATCTCTATTCCAAGTCGGTGATTGGAGCGGCTTGCAGCTGATAAGCAATGAATTTTTCAGTGCCGAGTGGTTACGGTACCCATTTGTATATACCAGGCCGTCAATGCTTTTCCTTTTTTTTTTCTTTGTTTTTAAATGCAGGAGTATTTTTTTAATCTTTAATCCCTATTTTTTCAGCTGATAATCATTATTTTTTTTTTAAAATCTCTATTATTTTTATTTTTCTCTCTATCTCTTTCTAATCATTAATCCCTATTTTTTAGAAGTAATTATTATCTCTACTTCTCCCTCTAATCATTACAAAAACCAAAATCCAAAACTCAAACCAAACACAATGAGAGCAGCTCATAGGAGAGGCAAGGGAAGCATGAGCTTCTGGCTCCAAAAAATACTAAAAATTACAGCCTCTAAATTTTTAGGACCCCTAAAAATATAGCATCTATATATATTAGGCCCAATAGCAAAATCAAGGAAAGTTACCAAACGGTGGAAAACATAGGCAGCATTGAACTCTCAACGGGAAAAATACGCAGCGTACCTTGAGGCCCTTTCACGATCTCCAGCTCTCCACCTCTATCAAGTAAGTTTTTTACTATCTTATGACCTTAAAAGTTTTCGACGGGAAAAATACACAGCGTACTTTGAAACACTTTGTCAATCAATTGTGTATAAAAATATAGGCAGGCCTCATTCAAGAGGTTCGCTTCCAACCTCTAAAACTTATGCGCCGACCCTGATTAGACTTTAGAAAATTAAGCAAGGAGACGAACTGTCCTCCTCCAACCCAATAAAGAAGATAACTGCAACTAAAAGTCTAAAACAATTGTAAACTACGACTTCTTTTTATACCAACTACGTGTAATAATTAGTGTAAATGTATTTTTCCAACAGAAAAAATATATGAGTGCTTTTTCTATTATGAATTATGCTTTCTACGACCGAGGTGGTTGTCAAGATGACAGAGATGATTAGAATAGATTCCCTCTCTCCACGTCTGGAGTTCGAACCTTGCACTCCCCTCTGTTTCCTTTGGTAGTACACCGTAGTAGGTGGTGCATGTATTGAACCTCGCTTCGTGTGGAGGGCCCTTTGCCATCTTGTACCAAAGTGGTGTCTGTGGTGACGACCTATCCAGTCGAACAATAGCTATGGCTCAAACCAGACATTCCACGGGCGAGCCGGAAGCCCGTATGGTCACGCCCAAGATAACTTGCAACGCTAGTCGCCTCTCCCACCATTTTTCCTAATAAAAAAAATATTATGCTTTCTGTGGTTGGAGATATAGAAGAGAGAATTCATTGGCTTGTGGCCGTGGACCCGATTGAATGATTCATACATGAAAGAAAGTCGCATACTCACTTTAGTTCTATAAAGAGTGGTTAAATCTTCTTCTCTTCTTTTTTTTTAACTATTGAATTACTATATTTTTTTCAATTGCATATTAACCTAAAAAAATGGGTCGGACTGCGTAGCTCATCAGTACCACCATTCATCCCAATCAAGACCGAATGTGGCTAATGGGCTTTTGTTTTGCACCCGTCTGATTGACAGACCCTCGCGAAAAAGGCTGGGCCTACTCTGTTCAAGAACCTTAGTGGGCCTAGTTTAAACTATTGATTAGGCCATTCAGCCCGTTTTTAAAATAAGATTACGTCCTAGAGAAACTTTAAAGTTATTTCTATATCTGGAATTTGTTAAGAACTAGTTTAACGGCTTCATGCGTTGCACGAGTGTTATGCCCGTGTGTATTTTGGTTTTGTGTGTTAGGTTCTTTTTTGGCTTTTGTGGTTTGCGTTTTGAAATATGTACGTAGTATAGATAGATAGCCAGATGTTATGATGAAGTTATGGCTTTTTTTGTTTAGGGTAAGGGCATTTTCAGTAGAGATAACCATAAGTTAGCGCCAATTTTTAGTGCTAGAATTTGTTAATTTTAGAAAGCAAAATATGAAGTATTAATGTAACAGTTTAATATTGAATATTATTTATATGGAAGAATATTATTTTCTTATCTTCTTCCTGATTTGATCAAATGATCAAGAGGTGAGTTTTTAAGAAGATGAGGTTTATGGGGTTTGATATGGCGTAAGAGAATTACATGTGATTTTTTTTTTTTACAATTGAGTTGTCTTTTTTTTTTTTTTAGCTTGTTTGTTAAAGCTAGGTTCGAGGCCTTGTGCCTAGCACAAGTTTTATGTCCGTGTATTTTAATTCAGATTTTGCTTTGAAGGAGGTTAAAAAGAACTCATACTGAAATATGCTTGGATGTGCAACCAGCTAAGTTATAGAAGTCTGGGATAAACTATAGACATTTGTCACATGCATGGCGCGAATTCAAAAAACAAAGACTTTCACACCAACCGTTAAAAAGGGGATCAGAAATAGCAAAGCAAGAAACTCTAGGGGCTCAAATGCGTAAACAACAAACTCTGGGGACTCAAATGCGTAAAGCAACAACCTCCAGGGACTCAAATGCGTAATTTAGCCGTACATAGCCAAAAGACCAAAAAGGCATAGCATTGTGGCAAAATTACAAGAAAACCAATAGGCCAAATTCCAATTGGAGGGTAAAATTGGCAAAATGTGGCAAATGACCAAACAAAAATTTCCAAGCTCCTCTCTTTTATAAGCCTCCGGGTATGAATATAGTATTGTAGAATGAGTTTTTGTGAGGAGTGCTACGAACGTGACACGTGACATTACCTCTTTTTACTTTTCAAATTTATGACACTTGCTTTCTTTTATTGTTTGATTTATAAGTTTTACAAGTCAAAACAAAATTACAAAAGGAAATCTAGGATGGCTATTACCATTTTCAATTTTAATCGTGTCACAGTAATTATCTATTATAGTATTGCAGGATGAGTTTTTGTGAGTAATGCAACGAACACGACAAGTGACATTAGTTTTTTTCACTTTTTGAATTTATGACTCTTGCTTAATCTTATTGTTTGATTTAAAAGTTTTACAATCAAAGCAAAATTATAAAAGGAAATCTAAGATGGCTATTATGGCATCTCTAGTAATGACATTAGTGTAAGAAATAGGGTAAGAAATAGACAGTTAACTAACATTTTTCTTTTTTTTTGTCCCAATCGTGTAATTAACTTGAGGCTAGCGTCAGGAAAAATTGTGTAAGCAATAGTTCAGGTTATAAGGGCATCTCCAGTAATGATATTAGTGTAAGAAATAGGGTAAGAAATAGACAGTTAACTAACATTTTTGCTTATTTTTGTCCCAATCGTGTAGTTAACGTGAGGCTAGTGTAAGGAAAAATTGTGTAAGAACTAGTCCAGGTAATAACTGTGTTTGCCCTGCTATTTTGCAAGGGAGGAGAGAGACAGACACAAAAAAAGTGGGGAAAGAATTATGGCAGTAGTGGCGCGGAGAATGAGAGAGAAACGGAGAAAGGACGGAGAGAGAAAGGGAGAAGAAAGGAGAAAGGAGAGAGAAAGGGAAAAAGTAAACATATATATTTGTATACTTTTTGCATTTTAACAACACCATTGCAATATTTTTTACTTTAACAACACAATTTGTCATAACAACACAAAAATGGGACCCACTTTTTACACTTTTGTGTCATATAACAACACATTTTTGTCATAACGACTGGAGATGCCCTAAGTGTGTTACTCCTGCTATTGTTTGCAAGGGAGGAGAGAGAGAGAGAGACACACAAAAGAGAGAGAAAGGGGGAGTAGTCTGTCAGAATATGAGAGAGAAATGGAGAAAGGACGGAGAGAGAAAGGGAGAAGGAAGGAAAAAGAAGAGAGAAAAGGAAAAAGTTGGTCCTATAAATATCTATATATACATATATATTTGTGTACTTTTTACATTTTCAACACTTTTTTACCTTAATAACACAATTTGTCATAACAACACAAAAATATGACCCATTTTTTATACTTTTGTGTCATATAACAACATATTTTTGTCATAACGACTGGAGATACACTTAGCCACTTACTACTATGGAGTGAGTCCTGTGTTTTAGGCTTTTAGCTATTGCTTTCCATCCATCACTACAACACGCGTATGGCTATTACTACTATGGGTATGTACTGCACGCATATGCCAAATACACGCACCACATCTTAATCGTTCATCTCAAAAATTAATGGTCCGAATTTTAAATAAATTGTTTATTTAAAATCCGGACCGTCGAAAATACGTACACGAAGTAATTTTGATATGTTAAATAGGATGGTCTCTTTATTCTGCAAAATTACTTTTAAGAGCACTAATCATCACTTTCTGGAGGCTACTGCCATAACTTCAAGCAAATTTTGAAATGTTTTGCCGATTTGTTCGTTTTAACACTTCTGGAATATGACGTGTAAATATGGTGCCGTATAATGGATTTAGTCATTCATTGCAAAACCTTGTCCAATGGTTACCTCGTGTCCTCGTCCAATGTTTTAGTTACTATTTAGATTAAATTCCACGGATACCCCCTCATTTATGTCTCTTTTTCATGGAGACCCTCTAACGTTTAAAAACGTCCATATGACCCCCTCATCTATGCAAAATCAAAAAGGCCCCTTAGTTCGTTAATGGAATGGTAGAAATGACTATTATACCCTTCTTTATTAATTGATCAACAGTCAACACCCCTTCTCACACTATGGCCGGAGATGAAACCGTAGAAAGTATAGTTGTTGAAAATCTACAATACACGATACGTATCCAACGATTCATATCGTCTCCTTCGGAAAATAATATGTAATGTACCATGTATCCTTTTTGTAGAGAAATCCTATGATATGTTCGCATATCATACGATTTATATGCTTATACTGATTTGGTACGTATCCTACAATTATTTATTGGGAAAAAGTCAGGAGCTTATTTTAATAAGTAGAACCCTAAACGTATTAATCTAAGCCATTTGATCTAATTATGATGATATTCAAACACTTGATAGAAATTCAACCTCAACGTAGGGCTTGAATAGAGGAAAGAACAAAATTCGATTGTGGTTTTCCTGAATCATACAAGAGCTCTTCTTTTCTTTCCATAGCTAAAGCAGCAGAAAGCCTTAAGGTGATAGACCCCAATTGAGAAACTTGAAATTTTACATCTTAATTTTTATTTTTTTTTGTAAATACAAGTATAATTTGTTGATGTCATTAGGTATAACTACTTTTTAATCATACATTAATTAGGAAAATGCTAATGGGTGTGATATTGCACATGTTAAGGGTACAAGAAAAATACTGATAAGCCCCAAATGTTGTATATATATATATATATGGGCTTATCTCGCTCGTTTTCATCACACACATGTGCATTTTGTGCTTTTATAGAATTGATTTTGCGCGAGTTGTGTTTTTGATGAGTTTCAGAAAATCGGAGCTAAAATGGCGTGTCCAAAGCTTCAAATAATCCCCGGTTGTATTCGGAAGTACCCAAGGTCCCTCAATGCCATGTAGGACAATCGTCAAAGCTTAGAAGTCGATTCAAGGAACTTTGGAAGGTTCAAGGAAGGCCCGGAACAAATGAATAAGAAATCTAGAGCTATGAGCCTTGGGGAAATCCGATACACTGATAAAAAATGGCTAATTTCTCTCAAGATACAAAGGCCATGAAGATGAGGTCCATTGGGTTTGAAAGTAGACTCATAAAGCTTTCCAACGGTTCAAGAATCGACGCATTCCGAGTTCGGACGAAGCCGGGGCGTGCCCACGAAGTTGGTTCAAAAATCTGCCCGAAATGATTTTGGATCAATCCAAAGTTGGATCGATCCAAAGTTAACTTTGGATCGATCCAAACCTTGTCCGGGCCACTTTTTGCTTCTTTAATTCTTTCCATTTGGGGTATGTTTCACCTTTTTGATTAATTTTAGGGTATTTTAGAGGAGAGAGAGGGTCACTTGTATAAATACTATCTTATCTCTCTCTCTTTCTTCTCTCTCCTTCACTTTTTAGTTTTAGTTTTAGTTTTAGTTTTAGGAGAATAACTCCATAGTTTTAGCTCTACCTTCTCTTTAGAATTTCATGCTTCCTACTTAGATTCAAGATAAACCTCGTTTATTAATGTTGTAGTTCGTGTTTGGATCTTCATATAAATCTAGTTTATTTTCATTTCGTCGGTTAAATTTTGTCTCCATTTTTCTAGTCATTTCCTTTGAAAAATCAAGTAAGTAGTTGTTGTTCTTCATTTTCTCGTAAATTAATGTTGTAGGCAAACCTAAGTTCTTCGTTAAAAATCAAATTTTAAGTTCTCTTATCATGTTCTTTATTTCCTTTATAATTTTAGTCATGTTTTTCATTGTCATGATCGAGTAGTCATTTTAGGCTTGGTCATGGGGTGATTAACACCCCGTGATTTAGGTAGATTCACTCTCCTCGCCATAATGCAAACATTTCCTGTTTAGTAAGTCACGGGTTCACTTTTATGTACCAAAATCGAGGGTTGTTAACCTCATTGATCCCACGTAGGCAAGAGCTACGCTCCTTGCCACGTGAGATTCTTTAGGCAATGTCACCCTCGGGATTTGCTAATGGCTCAAAGAACCCTAAACTTTACCGAGCACAATTTCTAGTTAGATGAGTTCAAAAGTCAAATCTTCCGTTCGGGGATGTTTAACAACATCTCCGAGCCGGTTATGTTAGAGGAGAATGAATCGACTCGAGTCATGGGTGTTGAAATCTCCTCGACCTTGCTTAAGTTTTAATTAGTCCTTTCATATTCCGAGTCGTTCTTGAAGTCGAGAGAATTCCACCCCCAAATCACAATTCAAAGTTTGCCGCTTTAAGGCTAAAAACCCTCACGCGCAAGACAAGTTTCACGCTCGGTATGTGTAAAGACTCGAACAATTTATTATTATTTTTTTTCGGAAATAACATTGGGGTAATGTGTGGAAATATGCGTAATGTAAAAGTGATGAGTTTAAGTGTGTTTTAAGTGATTTGGGGCCACATTGAATTACCCAAGTTAGTACGGGGGTGTGTGGTGTAATATTTTTGTTGGGTGTTAAAAGAGAGGAGTGTGAGAGAAGTCTCAAAACCCCCCTTTTGCTGAAAATTTTCAGCAGTCCCCCTCTCCCTCTCT
>JAXBDA010009704.1:0-11967 GCA_036023075.1 Gaultheria prostrata
TGGGGGGGGATTTTTTTTTTAGAAGAGTTCCAAACTGCCTTTGGTTTAAAAAATTCCCCAGATCATTTTTCATTTTTTTCTCTGGGCAACATTCTCAAATCAAACCCTATTTCTCCTAGTCTTCCAGTTAAGTTCCATGCACATGGTGTATAAATTTACCAAATTGCAAACACATCCATGAGCACAATTGGTGCTCTTAAGCCGGTGCACGCCTTCTCCATGTCCGACTTTGATATGGGTTAGCGCAAGTACAAAACGAACCATTAAGGGCTCGTTCGGTTTGTCATTTATATACTCATTGCGCACAAGACCATTAAGGCTCGTTTGGTTTGTCATCTTATTTGCTTAATGGAAGCATACAAGTAAATTACATAATTCGGAAAACTAAGCAAATAATCACAAACCAAAATTCTGGTAAATTAATGATAGCCAAATGGAAATATGTTATCTTATGGTGCATATTTTTCGTTTATTTTAACTAACTGGCTTACCAAATGAGACATACATAGGTGATAACGATATCACTTGTTTAATAACCTCACGAGGGCCTGTTATGGCCTTGTACCGACTCCCGAACTAAAAAACATGATTCAAACTGTTCAATTTGTAGAGATCAATAAGTTTAACAACCTGTCAAATAATGAAATTATTAAATCGAACATCATTTTCTTAGAAAAAAAATTAACCAAAAGTTCTATTGAGTAGTATTAGAATTTTATTTAGTGCCATATACTCATAAAAACGTGATTTGCTTACTAAGTTGTACATGTCTGATCCACTTAATTTTTTTTTGCGAGATTGTTAAACTCATCGAGCTCTATGAAGTGAACGTTTCAGACCACCTGTTTAAACTCAAAATAAGACCCGTCTGAGAATATCTTTTTGTGTCTTAAAATCGTACGATGACTCTTTTCACATCGGCCTCCTCGCATGCTTATGATATGACAGATACCAAAGATTTTTGTTGTTTCTCTTTAACCTCTTTATTAGACAACTGTCTGATGTTACTGGGACTGGATTCATTCATCAGATATACTTAGTTCAAATAGCAATGATTTTAAATCCTTTGGGGTTTCCTCATTTTGGTGGCCGCCCAAATTTGGTCACGTTTGCAATATGCCAACAAAAAAATAAAATGCACATATGTCTTTGTTAGTAAAGGTGCCGCTCTATAAAGTGGGGAACATAAAATTGAGCACCTGTTTTCAACCTGACGAAGACAAATTTGATTCCTTGTGTCTCACTCCTTTTTATTTTTTTAATTTCCTAGTGTACAAAGAATGTGGCCCCGGCTTTTCTTTCGTGGAGGAAAATTTGGATGCGTATAAGGGGTATGAAACTATGAATCGTATGGTCAAGTGGTGTCGGACTACTCTGTGAGATGATTTGGAAATCAGCC
Organism: Gaultheria prostrata; assembly: GCA_036023075.1. Lineage (NCBI taxonomy): Eukaryota > Viridiplantae > Streptophyta > Magnoliopsida > Ericales > Ericaceae > Gaultheria > Gaultheria prostrata. Next base: position 1,400 of record JAXBDA010009704.1, read on the forward strand.
TTGCTACAAGTACCGACCAAATGGGTACTGGCCGATGCCGCACCAACGGCATGTGGGGTTCACTTATGGGCCCCATACAAATGATTCGAATGGTTTTACGAAAAATCAGTTCAAACGAATACCCGCAAATAGTTAAAATCATGGAATATGCTAACGTGGGCACACGTTAAGGTTGAAAAAATATATTGAAATGTATGAAAAATATATAGAGATATGTAAAAGTGTATTGAAAAGTGCAAGACCCTAAAATCATACGCAATTCAAGGACTAAAACAAAAAAGTTGGAGTGCATTTATAAAACAAAAAAAAACTGAGTGCAAAAATCATTTCTCTTGTTACATTACTTGATATTGATAAAATAAAATCCACTTGTTTCGACCACAATTGGGATATCTTAGTCACGAATCCTTCCGCTCTCGCTCAAAATTCTGCACAGTGCTCGCGTTTTTAATCCTCGCTTTTATGCTCGCGCTTGAGCTTCCGCTCACGCACACGTAATTGAATTAAGTGACTTAGATCCAAATTTTATTTTTCATTGGTGACAAATTCAAATTAATACTACAAAGCAAAAAGAAAAAATACATATTAACATCAGGGGAATCATTTCCATTCCACCTCAGGCTTTTAGCCGTTTTTATATTGAAAAACTTGGCCTCCAATAATAACCGATTAAATACAGATTTTAACTAAATTCCGATAACGACCCTCTCAGCAGCTTCAATTACTTAAAACTCCCCCAACAGAAAAACAAACAAACAAAACAAAACGCGTGTGTCATCACAGTTAACGCGTGCGCGTCAACGGAACCCCGTCCCTTCCTGAAACGACGTCGTCACGTACTCCCTCACTTCCCTCGCAATCACCTCCCTCATCGCCTCCCAAAACTCCACCCCCGCCACCCTTTCTCCTCCTCTCTCCTCCCTCCTCTCCTCCTCCACCACCGCCGCCCCTCCGCCCACCCCCGGCGGCGCTAGCGTCAACGCCGTCATCGGATCCACCTCACCATCGGCCGTCCCACCCGAACTCCCCCCCGCACCATCTCCACCGTCCATATTTCCCCTCTGCTGCCTTCTCTTCAACGTCGAGTTCCAATGGTTCTTAACCGCATTATCGGTCCGACCCGGTAACAACCTCGCAATGGTGGCCCACCGGTTCCCGTACCGGGCGTGGGCCGACAATATCGTATCGTCCTCGGCCTGAGAAAACGACCGGTGCTCCACGTTCGGGCTCAGCTGATTACACCACCGCAGCCGGCACGATTTGCCGGACCGGCCTTTAATGTACTTGCTGATGAGAGACCAGTTTCGGGCGCCGTACCGGTCGACGAGCCGGGTCAGGATCTTGTCCTCCTCGGAGCTCCACGGGCCCTTGATCCTGTCGAGTCGGTTGTTGTTGTGAGTGGAATCGGAGGAGGAAGTGTCGGAGGAGGAGGACGTGGCGGAGGAACAGCTGGTGGTGTTGAGGTGGTGGTGGTGGTGGTGGTGATTGAGGTTGATGAATTGGTCCATTGATTTTTTGTTTGAGTGAGGGTGGGAGAGAGCAAGTGTGGGTTTGGGGGAGAGGATATATATATATAGTTGTAGAGAGAGAGAGAGAGAGAGAGAGGAGAGAGAGGGAAGGAGGGTGCATGCACTGGGCGGTGTGGAGAGGGGGTTCGGGGAAACTGCCTGGTGTAAAGTTGGTAGGGGTACTAACTGGAACGGGTGCGTAGATGCGCACCCCTTGATTATTGGAGTAGCTAAATTCGGCTACTAGCCTCGTTCTGACTTGAGGCCCTATTCCGCTAACTCAAAAAAATTAAAAAGTCAGTTTATTCTTAAATTTGAGGCAGTCACTCTCTCACAATACATCACATAAAAAGTCGTGAAAAACCAAAAAACTAGAAAAACTCTCTTAACGGAACACCCCCTGAGTCAGGAACTGACTTAACTACGTAGTTGCGTATTTGAGTTGATGTATTTTAAAAAATAACTAGTTACGTAAAGCACAATAAATCAATTTAAAAATAAATTAATTTTTGGAACAATTCCTAAGTTAGGGAATTGTTTTGATTATCTGTACTTCTAAGAATTTTTTAATATTTTTTAATTAACCATTCATCGTAACGGTTTGCATTTAAAAAGTAAAATTCATATTACAAATTATCGTAAACAAAATACTCATTTTTCCCAATTTGTTAGACCACTAAGAAAAGTCATACAATTTCGGAAATATATAATGTACTTCCGTGCAAAATCTTTGAAATATTTTAACACCAAAATATTATTTTTTTGATAACTGGGTGTTTGAGCTAGCTTGCGCACATCTCTACCAAATTCGAGGCTCTAGAGGTCACGACCAGGCATAACCTTCAGTGGCCCCATGAATTTGCAGGCAAGGAGAATCGAATATGAGACCTTAGATGGGAAGAAATCCCTAAGCCCCAAAATAAGACCACTTTGCCAACCCCTTATGTTTGTAACACCAAATTGAAGAACGCATTAAGTATTGGAACAAAGAATTTCAAAAAACAATATGCATAGAACTACTTTGGAGTATTTTTTATCTAAAAGTTTTTTTTTTTTTTCCATAAGGGAAAATGGGGAAGGAGGGAGTATTCTAACCTTTTTTTTTTCTCGCATAATCGGATGATAAGTTTTTTTTTTTTTTAGAAACGAATCTACACAGATTAAAGAAATGGTTAAAAAAATCACTAAATACCAATAACACTGATGATTTTTGTAAAGCGATTGAACTCATCACAGCAGCAATATTCTTGCAGCCAGATTTGGCGGGGGACGGTGGTACAGTTTTGTCGTGACTTGTGACGTGGCGATTAAGGGGGATAAGGGGAAACGTCTAAAACAGATTTGGTATTAATGGGGATACATGCACTGAACAATTAGTTAATAATTAAGGATTTTGAGGTTATAATTTTGTCTGGCGGTGGGGGGATTGAGATATGAACCTGAATTGGATTAATAAGTTTGGAGGGCAGGCAGATATTGTACTGTGTGATTCAAATTCGATTTGTTTTGTTTTGTCTGTTTGTTCAAGTTATATAAACTAGTAGATTTTAGGGTAATGGTGTACCGGTAGACATAATGTCCAATATCCAAGTGTTGTGTCAATTTAGGAAAAAAGTCTCAAACTTATGAATTGATTAAGAGCATCTCCAGTAGTACGTACCAAGGTAATATGACAACCGAAAATACCGAATTCTATTTTGTCTAGTACTCACAAAACACGCAAACACCCCAACAGCCTAACGGAAATTGGCTATTCAACACCTATTCCTTTTCCCAAACTCATGCCAATGGAAAACAAATTAATTCACAACCTTATATCTCTAAACCTAAATCAAATTCAACAGCAACAAATCAATTAAACCCTAAAGTTTTCCAAAATTTCAAAACCAAACACTGAAATCACAGGAAAAGAAAGTGAAACATTAAAACTTCTCAACCTAAACACTGAAACAATGTTGTTGTGAACCTCACTAGAGTCACTGACAATTGGAATCTACCCATTAAAAGGGCGAAACCAAATGCATAAGGAAGGTCGAAGTCACTGCGTGTGTGTTTTTATGTGTGTGTGAGGGAGGGAGGGAGAGATCAAGGGAGTGTGCGGGAGAGGGAGCGAGTGCTGCGATGACTCACTGAGTGTGGCGAGTCACCGTAGCAACAGGGGAAGTGGTGCGGTTCCCGGCGAGGCCGTTGGGTTCATTTTATACCGTTTCGCTCAGCAAAACCTCCGGTCAAGGGTAGTAGCAAATAGCAATGTTGTTGGAGATGCTCTAAGAGCCTGTTTTGTTTGATGTTTTATTTAAACATTGTATATCAAAACAAATAGGCCATAATAAATAGTAGCCTGAGTTAAGGAAAATTCGGAGAGGACGGCACTAAACACGATTATAACGTACAATTGTTTTGGACAAGAGATGATTGGGTCAATAAGATTTTTACTAAAACAAGTTTAGAGGGTGTACTACTAAGGTAGTTTTTTGGTTTTATGGGTTTTTACGATTTTTTATGTAATGTATTGACAGTATTGTGAAAGAGGGATTGTCCCGGTTTTTGTAGTGGCTTTTTGGTTTTTTTAAGTTAGTGGAATGGGCGTCAGTTAATTTCATAATCTCCGCCAGTTTATCTAGTGCTTGTATGTTGGTCGAAGTACATGCAAAATTGATGAATGAATTGTAAAACAAGAGAGAGAAGGTCAAAACCATGAGAATTTGATTTAATGCAATATTACTCTTTTTGTTTCCCTCATTATTGTCATTTATGCTATACCACACAAACATTTTATAAATATTTATTAATGCCTCTTTTTTAATACTATAAAAAAAATTACCCATTTACCCATAAATAACTTGCACACAGTCAAAGAATTCAAACAGAAAAACCCAAACCAGTTTAAATATCATTTCCAAAAAAGGAAGTATAAGTTTCTGCAAAAGTCATTAAAATAAAGTGTACAACATTAGGTAAAGAAAGCTAGGGTCAATAATTGCACTCAGACTAAATAAATTTGTCTTAACGAAATTTGGTACTATTATTTGTTTCTAGTAACCTAAATTCTGTATAGACAATTGATTTAATTTTTTTTTTGTGTTTAGTTAATTTATTTTCAATTTAGGTCGTACTTTTTTTTATATTTTAGACTTCATTCATGGAAACAAATAAAAAATTTACAAAAATTTAACAAAACTAAATACAAAATACCGAAACTTTCATTCGGCTCAAGAGAAACTAGAAGCAAAACCTAAGTCACATAATTCACATCCCTACGTGAGCGAGAACATTTTCAAATCACATACTCCCTCCGTTCCAAAATGTTTGCCTCCTACGAAACTACGTGCAATTTTCAAACTAAAAAATAATATAGTTACAAAAATAATTTTCTAAGTAATATGGATCTTGTTTGATAGATCTCATTAAGAACTTTAATATGGTGCAAAAAAAATTTGAAAATTATTTTGGTAAATACATTATTTTTTAGTTTGAAAATTACACGTAGTTTCGTAGGGGGCAAATGTTTTGGAACGGAGGGAGTATCAAGTTACTAAAAGCCATGGGAGCGAGGATTGAAATCGTGCATGCAATACGAGAATTGAGAACGGAAACGCTGGATATTCAAAAAAAAAAAAAAGTAGTAGTATTAAAATGCCCCACTCTCGTTTAAAACATGACAGGCAGAGCTGTTGATCATAATAAGCACACCATATATATTAACAAACGTTTTCAAACGTCTTAGTGGTGGCCCCTACCTCTTTATTGACTAATTACTCTGCAGCAGTTATTACAGCTGTGGAGTCCAAATCCATTAACCTCAGTCACCTGAATCAACGGCTGTGATCCAACGACATCCAAAAGTACCACACAGATTAAAAAGCCGACCCCAGTGAAAAAATATTCCTATTCTATAACTGCTTCTTGAGGATGACTTCAGCTTATTCCACTTTGGAAGGGTCCCACAAACAGCCTGGAGGAATCTCACGTGTTACGAGTTTGAATCGCTTTTGACTTTTGAGCTAAAATTCAAGTGCAGCTGCTCTTCGGCGCTCCACGGAAGGTCGTGTGATCCACGCATGATGAAATCGTACCCTTTTTTTGTACTCCTAAAAAAAATAAAACGTACTTTAGCGCCTCACCACAAGTTAAACAAGAAAGGGGAATATTCTAGAAAATGTACTGATAGTATTTAGGAAAGTATGTTGATATTTGTAAAAAAAAATGTGCATTGAAGTTCTATATATATTTTGGATTATGTATTATTATCCACGATTTAGCGGACCGCTGTTAGCAAAGCCCAATAATAGATTACAAGTTTAAATTTGAAAAATTCTATTTTGTTAGCAACCGAATAATCAAGCAATAATAGGAACAAAGAATAAACGATGAACACCAGATATACGTGGAAAACCCTGAATAGGATAAAACCAAGGGAGGGAATCAAAACACTAAAAATAACATTGTGAGCTATATAATCGACCTATACTTATAATTGAAAATCCTCTCAATTGACCCAAGAACCAATTGCCGAATCCATGTTTATCGCACCAAGTGTTTGATGGTTGCACGCCTTGAATCCTCAAGCCTTCCGAAATACTTCCAGAAATCCACTGGAAGAGTGATTCAATTGGTTGAATCAAAGATTGAAGAAACTTCTTGGAGTATTTGATTGTGTGACTCAATCCTTCATGTATGATCTTCAAGACCCAAAAACCAAAACCAAAGATGCTCCTCTTTTTTTTTTTTTTAAACGTGAAAACAAAGGCTACACAAGTTGTGTCCGAACCCTAGCTGTTGCCTTTTTATAAGCCTTTATGCCGTCTGCTCGAGCACTTCGCCAACAGTCCCTTTAATGGGCGTGAGAGAAGAATGTGCTTGAGCACTTTGCTTGAACCGAAAAATCTTGCTCGAAACAATTTCATACCCCGCAATAACATCGAATCATAGAAACATTATTACAAATACAACCTGATTCCTTCCACAATCCTAACCAGACGCATCTAGAAATAATGTAAATCAAAAGTACAACTTGATAGGGTGTCATGGAATTGCCAACTGAAAAAGGAGCTCGGCCAATGAAGCTTACAAAATTCTAATAAGAGTTTGTAAAATTGTTTAGATATTGATATACAGAATAAATTTCGTGAATGAATCATAGGTTTTTTTTTGTATCAAGGCTTGAAAAAACTCATCCGAATGTAATTTTTACTTTATGCATTACTTACTTTGTTTTTATGATTAATGATATAATCCATTCTACAATTGACTCTTTACCCAAAAGTGGAAAGTGCAAAAATTCAAAATAGATTATGATGGTATTTTTTACCCAGAATGTAAAAGTTTTTCAATGGCTGATTATCAAATTATGTCTCTATTATGTGATTTGAATATATATGGCAAAATGCATGTGGAATGGAGCTCCCAAACAAGCATAATGAGAAACCACTTAACCACATAATGCAAAATGCAATAATTACAAAAAAAGGAAGTGTCAATATCAAAATGGGGAGTGACACTACTACAAAAAACCATAACCGTCACGTTTTTTAGCCGTGATGGTTCACTTTCCATCTCGCCCCCCAAAAGCGTGACGGATCCGGGTGTGATGGCAAGTCATTGTTTTCTATCACGCTTTATAAGCGTGATAGAAAGATAACAAGAATCATGGTCAAAAAGCGTGATCGTTAATCGAGATTAAAACTAATTCCGCGTGATTTTTTTTTTTTTGGTTTTTGATCTCGCTTTCTTCTAAAACCGTGGTTGAATGTAACACATGATCTCATCTAAAAAGTGTGATCTTTTATGGTTAAAACTGAGATGAAAAATAAATAAGCGTGATCTTTTCTTATTTAAGATCTCACTTATTTAAAAAAGCTGACATCTTTTCTTGAACACAATTTTAAAAAAAAATATTGCAACCATTTATATTATTTCAATTCATCTGAACTACTTATTTGCACCAATATACATCAATTACATAAAAAACAACCATAATTTCAATAAAAAAATACAAGCTACAAATTACCAACACAAAATAAAGAAGTTCACAACATAATTGGGATATCCATAGAATGAGCTTTATCAATCATTAACACAACTTCACAATCTATAACCTAAGTTCCGTAAAGAAAGATTACTAATTGCATATAAATACAATAAGCAAAATATTTTCAAGCGGTGATCTTTGAAGATTTTGACTTCCCACATACCGAAGTACCTCAATCCACAGATTATGTGTGAATCTTGTGAGCTCATGTAAATATTTGTACAAGTGTATGTATCTTTTATTGCGTAATTGTAGCTAGCACGACTGATTTAGTTTCGTTTGGTTTGGTTTTTATGTTGATTTTGTTGGACTCATCAAGCTGGTAATGCATCTTCAAATGCACATAATTTAGGCATCGGTAGTGATGAAGGAAAAAATTGTAGCTGCTGGTCCCGGTTCGAAAGGCTCCTACAAAATAATTCTAATGACCGAGTGTGTCCCGGCCTGGCCGTGGAACCTCTGGCGATTAAGATAAAAAATTAGAGAGGGTCTGAGAAAGCTCTACATGGAAATGGAAGAGAGTTGATGGTTGGATTCATCGGAACTTTGCCCATTTCTCCTTCCTTTTAAATGTCATGCGCTAGCGGACTATTGACCGACTTGATGTGTCGGAGCCGAGCAACGTAAATGTAGAGTTCGGCGGTAGTAGTGGTTTCAAGGGTCAGATTCTGAATCATCAATTGGCAACACGAACGAATCACAAATTTTTTATCCGAAAGAGTTAATCATTGTGAGTTTGAGAACAAAATATTTCAGTTTTGTATCTGCGCGGATGCCTGATCTAAGTGATTTTGACAATTATTACCGAGTTGATGAGCCAAATAAAATGAATGATTCAAATGAAAGCAAAGAAGTAATAAGCAATTAGGAAATGTCCGAAATGAGTTTGGAATAATCCTCCCAGCTGCAGTGCTAGAGGCACCCCCAATTCGAATGTATCATTGTTTTGTGACTCTCGGTTTAGTTTTACGAACCCCGTAATCATAAGTGTCATGTGTTTGCCCAAAGCTCTTGTAAATCTGAAGAGGGCGAAACGCGCCCGAATTGGTATCTCATTCATTCAAAAGAGTTTTGGATGGTACAGATTTGGATGGTACAGATTACGGTGATATCATTATCAGCTCAGCAGTTATTAGAGTAGGGTAGTTTGTTAAGAAGTCGCAAGTACAGCTGGGCCGCATGAGTGCACCAACTTTTTGTCGCACGGTTTTCGAACACAGCTACGACGACGAAACTCTACCACTCGAGCTCCGTATTGGGGAAAGTTATTCACTGCCTCCGGAACACAGTCACGTTGTACCCCAAATTCTTTCTCAGTCACATTTATGTTGTTCTCACCATTGAGCCCCCTACAAATATACAGTGGAGAAGAATTTAGGGCAACTCCCCGGCTTTGTTCGGTTTGGATCTCAAGACTTAGATTTTAAATTATTACTCAATCATGCTTCTTATTTCCTCTAATTATTATCTCTATTTTCAATTTTTATTCTCATTTTTCTTGCCACTCAAAACTCAAATCCCATATCCAAAACCCAAACCGAACATAATCGTAGTGTCTTAGACAACTGAATATTTTTTACACTGCCTTCAATTGTTCTGACCTCTTCGACAATTGCTTTTTGGTCTCCAACCCCGCGCTTGATTTTTCATTCTATAACTTATTTTCTTAAGATCTCGATATTTAGTTCATATTCTTAAAAGAATGTCCAAAAATACTATTTATACTTCTTTTTTTGGCATAATTACATATAAAAAGAACCCAATGTTTGACCCTTGTAACATATTAAACCCTAGACTTTCAATTGTAACAACTAAAACCCTACACTTTCCAAACACGGACAATCTTCACCATCCATTAACACATGTAAAGTATCATTAACGGGACGGAAAAACTTAGCTCCAAAAGTTTCTTCCAGACTATAGTTCACTCATTTTTGACCCCCAACTAAACGAACCTTTCATTTATTTGCTTGCGGTCCACTTGTACATCACATTCGAGATATAGGGTTAGAATTTCCTTTATTGAATGCATTTCTCCCCTCCACAGCCTTTTTATTGAATTATCTGTACGAAAAAATGGATGTTCTCTATGTCTAAAGTTAGACAAAGCAATAACGGATGTTGATGATTCTAATCGAAAGTTGAGGCTAGGGTTGTAATTGAAAAGATAGCTTAGATTTTAAATGTTGCAACTGAAAGTCCAGAGTTTAATTTATTACAAGGCTAAAAGTATAATTTTTTGGTTAATTTGCCATTATTTGGCACATAGTTTACTCTCTCTTTGTTAATTAATGAATTGACTAAGTAATTAGGCCCCTTGTTTCTTTTACTAATTCGATCCACCTAGAGCCTGTTGAAGGGAATAAATACTCACAGGAAACAGTGAAAAGCAGTTAGGAGGGGGAGATCATTGGACGTGCCCATTAGGCTCTCACTACTTTCACTTCTCAACTGATTAGCCTACTCCTGATAATCGAACTCATACCTTCAGCGTGGGAACAAACCCCTTGACCAGTGGAGAAAACCCACGTTGGGTCCCATGTAATTTTTTTTTTCTTAGCAAGGAAACATAACCATTCCACTAAACGTACACCTACCTACAACAAAGACGATTTCACGCAAGATTATGAGCTATCATATACATTAAAAGAGTGGAAATCAAACTGTAAATTTAACTTTTGTGGGTCCATGCATTCCATCAATCATCTTTATCATAAGCCGAAAGCAAAGAGAATCCAAGTGGATGCGAACCCTAGCCGCCGCCACTGTCTTTCGCTGCCTTCCGCCACCGATCTGATCTCTCGTCGGCTCTCTGTGACCCATCTCCCTCTCGGTTTTTCCCTCTCTCTCCTCGCCTTCACCTAGAGTCTACCGTGTTTTCCTCCTTCAGCAGGTCGTCTTTTGGTGTTTTTGCTGCTCTGCTCAATGCAACGCTTCATTTTCCCTCAATCTCATTCTGATTCTTGAGGTATTTTTTTGCTATGTCTGTTCTCCATTCTTCTTAAATCCTTTAGGCAGTGGCACTTTCT
>JAXBDA010009706.1:0-11958 GCA_036023075.1 Gaultheria prostrata
CCCCCCCCACCCACCCACCCACACACACGGAAAAGTAACTCTCCACCTTCTGCCAAAATGGGTCTTCCTTCCCTTTAGGAATATCAAAGAGGAGGAGAAATTTCAGAGAGAAGGAGGAGTAGAAGTAGAGAGAGAAAGTGAAATCTGGAAAGTGGGGAGAGAATCTGATATTCTTTGATATTTATAGAGGAGAGTAAAGCAACGGCTGGTCTCCTAAACCATCGTCATCATGAGGAACGGGCTAGGGACGCGGCAGTTTAAAAGCAGACGTGACCGTTTAAAGCTACTGAAAAGACACGGCCGTCAGGAATTTTTGAAAACTGGAACCGCCGCCATAATGGCGGGTACAACTGAAAAAATGCATGCCGACGTCAAGCGCGCGTGCGAAAGCACGTGAGGAACACATCCACGCACCCACGTGTCACACATGCGTGTGGGGGGCTATTGTAGGGAAGGTCAGCATTTTGACTCATGTTAACTTTAGTCAAGGATGACTGTCCAATATGATGGTGATAGGTGTCATGCACCACCGCGCGACACGTGGCTTAGCCGTACGGCACAGACCGCACCAAGCCACTTGCGCGGCCCTACCCTCCATGATAACTCTCATTTGCGTGCCATCAGGGCCCAATTGGGGGAGATGTTCATTTGGCTATGGGTCATCCATACATGGAGAAAAGCTCATAAGCCGTGTGACTGGCGCGGCTCATATAAATGGGCGAGAACGCGAGAAGCTAGTCTATTTTGGCCCAGGTAATTATACTTGCTCCGGTCTGAAGGCAGGACCCGAGGGGCCTTCTGAAGCTTGGCTATGGTACAGGGGCGACCGAACAGGTCACAACGTTGCCCAAACAGGAATAAAGGGAGATCATGTGGTTTGGTGGCTATAAAAGAATAAGAGGTTCACCGCGCGAGGGGTAGAGTAGTGCACCTTAGTAGAGCCGCGCAGTGGTGACGTCACCCTTGCAGGCCATGTTGTACGGAAAGAACACGTGTCCTTATATTATAGGGTGCCAGCCTGGCGCCTGATCATTGACCTAGGGTGCCTATAAATATGGGACATTCCCTTCAAAATTTCCAGAGGTGATTCTGGAGAGAGAAAGTGGATAATCACCGATTTGGAAGGAGAACATTCTTCGTGGTGAGGTCATTCCATTCTGTAGGTCATTTGGGTGTGTCATAGATTAGTCTGAGAGCAATCTACTGCCTTAGTCTTTTCTGTACACACCTGCTCTATTCTTCACCCTTCCTCTTGATCACTTCATTCCTATCAGATTTTTTATCATCACATATTCTTACCTCTCCAGCTCATATTCTTATTCTTGAATATTTGACTCTACACAGAACCTCACTTATAACTATCTTACATTAAATTTTCTTAAATGGGTGGGGCCGGCCCCACTTCATCTTCTTAGTAGTTTCAATTCTTGCTTGCTAGTTTTAATATTTAAGGGATTGCACCCTGTTGACACCAGATTTTTCCCCACCCCTATTTATCAAAGCAAATCGATGACGTCGAAGCTCCCAAGGAAAAGACGTCGGATTGTTGGAAATCAGAAACAGCCTTACGGAGCATAACACGCAATTCCTGGTAAAGGTAAACAGACACAGTACAAAGTACCGATGCCACCATATTCAATTCAAACACCAAATTATATCTAACATCTGCATGTGTATAGCTTGGATGACAAGCATGCCATTTCAGGAGGCCACAGCCGTCCCTCTTCTATTCTGATAGAAATCAGCTCTCGGAAGCTTGTTTCTGGGCCAACTGGCCAACTATATCCTTGGGACGTCCAATCGAGTATCAAACCCTTGGATGTACTCATTTCAACATTTCGGAGCGTGGTTTAAGCCGCGTCAAGATCGGACGACGTTTGACCGTTGTCACTCCTCCTATGCCCTTTACTTGGAAAAAATAGACGAACAGGACCAAAAGATCAAGGTTTTGTCTGTACAACTCCAAATCTCACCAAACTTCATACTTAAGCTTGACATGATGAAATTAAGTCTCACGTCAAGTTTCGGGCGATTTCGAGACCGTTTGATATTTTTGGGGACACCGCGCTTCCCGAGATGGCCGATTCCATGATCATGGACATCGGGACCCAATTTTTAAGATCTAAACCATTGAAAATACTAAATCTACCTTACTGAAGTTCCTTGTCAAATTTCAAGTCAATCATACTTAGTTTGGTCATCCGATCGCTTATTGCGCTCTAATTCAATCGAGAGTCGGACGATCATATTTCTCTATCTTCAGAGCATAATTTGGAAAAATGGACGTCGCCACGACGCTCAGAATGCCTCAAAACCCAATTGATAGACATTCCTGGATCAAAGGTCTATGTGAAAACACGGTTGAGCCGGGACTGCACCGTACCAAGCGGTGCAGATCCCTAGGAGCCTAAAGAATAGGCTCCTAGGGCTTGGTGCCCAACCATGACCTGCCATGTGGCAGGCGACCAAAGAATAGGCACCTAGGGGTGCCCCCATTTTCTATAAATACGTGCTCCCTCCTTCATTTCTCAGACATTCGATCATCCGCTCGATTTCGTAAGTGGCTTGGTTTTCCTATCTCGAGTCGGGCTGAGGATCTTCTAGCTTAGGCCGTAGCTCAGCTGGGTTTCTTAGAAAGGAACCTCGGCAGTCAGAGTAGCATCGAAGCTCTGCGGGATTCCCCAAGAGGAACCTCGGAATATAAATACTATGCGGGAGCTCTGCTGGTTTTTCTCCGAGAAGAACTACCGGTAGTCAGGGCTACGTGGAAGCATTGTCGTTGGTCGTTTAGGCCAGAGTACTCTAGATTCTTTGGTCGTGTAGACCAGTTCACTTAGGTTGTTGTTGCTCTAGTCCTGTCGTTACTCTGTTCGAGGACCGACATAGATCCTCTAGTTCTGTTGTTACTCTGTCCGATTTCTGACTCAAAATCAACCAATTTCTGCCAGAGGCTATAGCCGAATTTCTAGACAATATTATTTAGCGGATATTCTATCCGATTCTCCACTCGGGGTTCGAGCTGGGAGTCTGTAAGTGGATCTAAATTCAAACATTAATTGTTGCTTGCTTGCTTTCAGCATGTAGTACTAATACCTAGAAAATTGTTGGCCCGGCTACCGCCCATGGGCGGACCCGCGTCCAAAATTGGACGTCTTTATACTGCATATTCATATTCAGTCAGTCTATATGTGTAGACACCCCGATTTTGACCGAGATACACACAAGCATTCCCGATGATGAAAAGACCAATGTTGACTATCTCAAGGACTTGAACAAGTCTTGAAATTGTTAAATACCTCAAACCTAACCTTAAACCTCTCAAAAAAACCATTAACCTAACCTAAAACAACCAAGCCAAGCCAAAGCACAAACCAGCACCTAAACACATCTTAGGCGCCCAACGTCACCCTGGGCACCCAACCCCACCTCAAGCGCCCAACCTGTACATCAGTCAGTTATAGGTAGTGGCTGTAATCATGAGATTATGCTGCAAAATTGTCTTGAAGGACGATTGATTGGAAAACTGTTGATTGAAAACATGTTCTGAAGGATGTTTGATTAAAAACTTGTCTCAAAGGACGATTGATAGAAAAACCACTACTGAGGACGATTGATTGAAAAACCGCCGCATGATCGAAAAATCGCCATTGGGGACACTTGTTTGAAAAACCGCCACTAAGGACGTTTGATTTAAAATAATCGTTACTGAGGACACTTGAGAAAAACATGTCCCGGAGGATGATTGATTTGAGAAAAAAAGGGGACCACATATGGCCAATTGATTTGAAAAATTATCCCGAAGGATGGTTGAGTGAGACTCGGGGTTTGACCCTTGATGACATAATGACAATATTCCTTTTTTTTTTTTGAAAAGTAGGTAGTGCAATGGGGTGTCTTTTTTGCTTTTACTGTCTTTCCTTTTGGCCATGGTTTGGATCTCAGGTTGATTCTTAAAGCTTGAGCTTTTAGGTTGAGATTTGACCCTTGGGTTTGTTTCTGTTGAGGCTGAAGATTGCGGCTTTAAGCCTTCTTGGATCCCGGTGTATGCTTGCCCCGGTGAATGGTTGTGAGCCGACGTGCCCCAGTTCTTTGATTTGGACACATGCTTGCCCCAGTGAATGGTGGTGGGCCAACATGCCCTAGTTGTGGACAAATGTGCCCCTCAGTTCTGAATCTGTTCGTGATTTGGCTTTCCATTGACCTCCAAACGTAGATTCTTCCATGCATTGAAATCGTCTTTCACGAGTTTAAGACTAACTAGACCATGAAGACTTTAACTGGACAGAGACCTTGTGTGAATTTGGACAAGGCCCAGATAAAGAAGACCCTTTTTGGAGGAGGGACTTTACAATGATGCCCCTTGGCAAGACAAAGACCACGAAGTGTATTTTTGACAAGACCAGGCTGACTCAAAGGATTTTAACATGACTGACAAGACCGAGGGGTTTGATCGGCCTTTTGGAGAACAGAGTGAATTTTGACATGACTAACAACAAATGATTGAAAAGGTCTTTTCATCAATTGAGTGACTCCCCTTTAGAATGCCCCTGACTGAGGCGAAGATTAACTGTTAAAAGATAGAAAAGACTATATTGACTCAGAGTTCTGAAGGATGGCAAACATACCTCACGATTGATGCTGAAATAGTCATGACAAAATTGAGTTTTTGATGACTTTCCCTTCGGGATTTCAAAATTGTTTCACTCCATCAAATGATTATCATTCAAATTGATTATTTTGTCAAAACACGAGATTTGTTATCATGAACCCATGCCCTGGGTTGCTGATGATGTCTCATTAAGATGCCCAGTTTTGGGGGGCTACTGATGAAGACCCTCTGATGTGCCACAATTTGCTTTGGCTGACGCTAGTGTTTGCACAATGCTTTGTTTGAAGGGAGATTAGATTATTCCTTTTTTATTCTTGCTATCAAGTTGCGCTTTCCAATCTGAAAGGTCTTTTAGTGAGGTTGTAATGGGGCCAAGGTTTGGGCTTGACAAAGAAAAGATAAAAGGCTCAAAATTTTCATTTTTCTTTGGGGTTATTAGAGCTAGCAGCTATCTCAGAATCTTTTGGGTGCCCCTCTGCTCTTGATGTGTGCTTTCTTTTCATTTGGTTTTTCTATTCCATTTCTTCGATGCTTCTCATCTTGTTGTGTCTATGAGTTTAGCATTTTTGTTTTTGTGACGCTTTGAATTTTCATACGCCTACATCTTGTGGCACTTTCATTCTGCTGGTAATTATGTGTTTGGCACTTTCATATTTCTTATTTCACCCCAGTGTGGGGGATAGCTGCCTAGCTGGGTTCTTTTTCAAAGGAAATGATTCAGGCTCAAAAGGGCTATCAAGGGATATATTTATCTAGGGAATAAAAGCAAAGAATGTCTTTCTTCATTTTGAATTGCGCAACTTGATATAAAGAATCTGTGTATGCTCTAACTTTTGCCTAGATCACACTTTGAAGTTTTGATCTAGCGAGCTTTTTGCCTTAACTTTTGCCTAGGCTGCCCTTGTGGGTTTTCGACCTAGCAGGCTTTTTCTATGTCAAAGCATTGCTTCTCAATGGAACTAGAATATGGTATTCGGAATTCCTTCTTCTTTCGCAGGGCAAGGATTCAATCTCGTGTTTTGAAGCGATTATCATGATTCTCAAATGATGGTGGAAAACAATTCCAAGGTTGAGGGATTATTGCAAAAGCTCAAGTTTATTAAGACAATTTCAACATAAAGGTGTGACATTGATTTTTCAAAAGTTGCAATCGAACCACTAAGGGTTGCCTACGTATCATTTTTCAAGGAATCAGATCGTGCGTAGTTTGGGACTACAAAGCTGACTCTATTTTTTTATTTTGTTTATTTTTTTTTCTTGACAATCAACAGGACACTATAGACTTGCATTTGAAGACACACAAACTTGAAAGCAAAAGCATGAAAGACTCGAAACACAACCTAACACAACAAAGATGAAGACTTGACTTGAAACTTGACTCGAATATCTGGCCTGGCTTGAATACTCCCAAGACTCATGGCAGATTAAGCTATGGCATGGTCCTTGACAGTTTATTCTTCTTTGCTGGCCTTGACATCTGTTCAATCAGAAATCCCCCATGGGTTCGTTGTTGAATATGGTGGAGTTGATATGAGGATTGAGATTTGATTGGAAGTTTATTTTTGCTGGAGGAAGGATGGTTTTGTTATCAATGAGGTCTTGAATTTTATGACGAAGGCGGTGACACTCATCAGTAGTATGACCAAGTATTTGATGGAATGCACAAAAGGCATTTGGGTTATGGTAAGATGGGAGCTTCTGAGGTAGAGGAGTTGGAGAGAGTGGTTTGATATAGCCATTTTTTAGGAGCTCTTTAAATATTGAGGACAGAGGCGTAGAGAAATGGGAAAGGATCCTTTGTGGTTTTTGAGAATGGTTGGTTTGAGTTATGGCCTTGGTTGTTTTGACTTTACTGGTGCTATTGATGGTGAAATCGGAGGGGGTATTTTCATAAAGGGTGTTGTTGTGCCCAAGGTAGACCTTTTTGACGTCTTGATTGAAATCACCTTTCTCAATGATGCCATTCTATATTGCCTCTTCGACAGCAAGGCCTGCTTCATAGAAGGTTTTGAAATCAACGGTGGTTTGGAACACCACCAAGTGCTTTGCAAAATCTGGAGCCAAATTTCTGGTAATGATCCGCATTTGTTCCTTTTCTGATGGACGGTCTATCATCTGAGAAGTTTTCCCTTTCCACCTCTTTACAAAATCAGCGAAAGACTCATTCTTACCCATCTTGGTTGATTCCAACTCTTGAATAATCATTTCGAGCTGGATGTTGTAGTTGTATTGGGCTACAAAGGCTGCCCCAATATCTTCCCAAATTCTCTTCTTTGAAATGTCCAGGTTCAAAAACCAACGCAGTGTTGGTCCTGTGAGAGTCTGTTGAAACATCTGGCCCATTACATCTTTTCCGACATCATACATAGACAGAGTGCCGACGTATGTTTGCAAATGGGCTTTCGGGTCTCCGCTTCCATCAAACTTCTCCCATTCTATTGGCTTGAACCGATCAGGAAGCCTTGCGTCCGATAACAGGCAAAGCTTTTCTATGCCAATGCCTGTAGTGACTATCTTTTCCTATTTCTGAACAGATTCTTCGAGTTTGGTGATTTTGGCCATCATTGCTTCCAAACCCTGATTGTCTTGGGGGTGACCTCCTGGTGGTAGTGAGAGCCGGGAGGTTAATTCCTGAATCATGAGCATCATCTGGGTCATCTACTTGTTGTTGTTTACCCGTTGCTCCTCCATGGCTTCTTTAAGGACCTGGACCTTGGTTTTCTCTGTTGACTCATCGGTTTTCGACATTGCTGAAAAATTTGTTGAATCTGATTGTAATGTTTCTGACTCAGTTTGAATTAACCGCTAGTTGGGCGATCGGGATTGTTCGTCGGGTCAACCTTTGTTCTGAAATAGTCAACTTCAAGTGGCAAGGTTTTCTTGTTTGGCACCATGGCTAAGAATTGACAGTGAAGCTAAATTTGAACTCAAAAGTGCCCTCGATTGTTTTATTTTGAAAAGGTGAATGTCGTTGTGTCGTGGTGTGTGTCACCCTAAGTCTCAAAAAGCATTTTCAACAGCCATGGGTAGGTCACTACTCGGTAGGTTAAGTTTCTATGTGTTGGAACAAGAGCCAATCAATTTTCGTGACCATCCAAGACAAAGCAATGAGGCTGCTGAAATTCAGATAAAAAAAATATTTTTTTGTTTGTTTTTCCTTTTTGAACAATGAGGAAAAATGTTTTTTTTTTTGAACGAGGAAAAATATATATATATTTTTTGAGTAGCAAGGAATTTTTTTTTTTTGGTTTTTTGAACAGCGAGGAAATTTTTTTTTCTTGAGAGGAAAATGGAATGTCCAACATAGCATATGATTATTAGGGTAACGTAATCCTAGGGTTAATCAAACATGGAAATGCATGCAGAACACGTAACAAGATATAAACAGATAATCCTAACTTGTTGGTCCTGTTGTAGATTGGAATGTTCTACGGTTTTCTATATGCAAAGGCTGATTTTGGTTTAGAGGGGTTCCCCAGACTAGAGTCAATATTTGCCTCCCCATGCCAAGAGTACTGACGTGGCAAGGGTAGTAACGGCAGGCTGACTCATCATCGTCCAAGGTTGCCGAGAATCATGGAATGTCCTAACACCAGCAAGCTGGGTAGGGTAACCAAGTCGCAGCGGCGGGACTAGTAACCATGCAAGTGAAATACAAAAGTTTAACAATACAATCATTTTCAAAAATCCCACAAATATTTTTCAAGTTTGGCTCGCTTTTTAAATTAATCAATATCTTGAAATTTTACTCAAGCAAACAACCGGGAAAGCTCCGCCTTGACACCATTCCTTTCTTTGACAGTGCGAAGCATGTACTTTGTGTCAAGATTTCAAGGGTCGTTTTGCAGGATTCAGAGGAGGTATTGAACTGTTCCGAACTCAACAAAAATCCCCTCAAGAGCAAAAATGTTGATTAAGACGTTAGTATACCTCTGGAATATCCTTCTGGACCGAACACTTAGATTTGTGACTCTCGGGTTTGGATTTTGAACACGATTTTGGTATGATTTTGGAATGACAGTGGTAGATTTGGGAATGACAAAGGTGAGTTTAAGATTTTACAGAGCTTACAAATAGATATTCATGGAGGTTTTGCACACTGCCATTTTTTCGGTCCTTTACCGACTTGATAAAGCTCGGATTTTATAGACGTTGGGTTTGGACGAGTTCACACACTAGCCAAACTCCTCACGGCAGAAAATCGAGCTACGGGGTAGCCCTTCTTCTTCGTACGAAACCATGATGGAATTCGTAGCGTGTTTTGAGCTGCTGGAAATTCCTCAGATTCGCGCTGAAGAAGATATACCGTACGGCATACACAATTGCACCGTGCGATGCAACTATGTGTGCCTATGGTGGAAGTGGAAAAAATTATGAATTTTTTAAAAGTGCACCGTACGGTGCACATAGTTGTACCGTACAGCACAATTGTGTGTCCCGCGCGGCACTGTTAACAGGCCAAACTTCGCAGGGCCGCCCCGGGTGCTACCGAACTCCGTTTTGCGCGTGGTTGGTACCGTTGGAAAGCTTGTTAAGTCTAGTTTCTAACCCAGGTAGTTTGGAAACAAAATAAGTTATACATCAAAATTATGAAAATGTTACCCTCAGGTGGTCGGAAAAAGAGTCGTTTTGGTAAAATCCTCATATCTCCCTCATTTCAAAGCGGATTGAGACATATTATATATCAAAAAAGAGGGTAAGTAATGTACTAGAAGATGGTATAGGGTAGAGTTTGTTTTGAAGAGACTTTTCTTGGGTTTCGAGTACAAAGAGCATCGTTTCAAAGCTTCCGAGACACATTTTCATTGGGGAACCATCCGACCACGGCTTAAGGGTATTATTCCAAAATATTTCCCGGGCATTACTTTTCATCATTGGGGATTCCAAACGGGCACAGAGATCAAAAATTGGGGTGTCTACAGAACCTTTTACGAATAAGTATTAGACCCCAAGGGGGAAATTGCACTAAGCGCTCGCAGCACCTGGAACTTTTAAGTTTTAACAGAAATCACACGACGAGGCTTTAAAGTCTTTCATTAATAATTCGAGGCATGTGAGTTGCTCAGATTAAGAAGGCTTTCACAAAGTGAACTGTTTTCATTATAAACTGGGTGCCCATAGGTATAGCCTGGGCCATCTACTGAGCATAGATGAAGTTTGCTTATCAATAAACGTGATAAGAAAAATTCTTTCCATTTCGTGAGCAGGCTTTCTCGATAAAAGTATGAGGGAATTTTTCAGTTTCTAACAAGAATACATGGCGTAAAAATACACAAGGCATGAGTAATAAAAAAAGGCCCGGTAATAAACTGACATTGCTATACAGAAACAAGTAAATTACATTCTATTCATTGATATCTCTAATTAAGTACAAAAAATTTAACTGTCCAAAGTGATAGTTACATTTGTGTTTCAAAAAAGGAAATGGCTACAATACACACTCATTAAAGGTGTGTACCATATGCACTTATTGTATGGTCCAGATTGTGCCACCCCATTGGCAATCGTAACATATTTTAGAGTTTCGTAACTTTTCAACAATATGATTCGTAATATTTTGGTGTGTCTCGTAACTTTTATAAAAAAAAAAATCGTAACTTTTATAACAGTGTGTATGATAAAAACCCAAATAAGAGGTGTGTATTATAGCCTTTTCCTTCAAAAAAAAAATAAAGAAAGAAGAAATCTAAGGAGTATTAGGAGTCTGAGTGAATACATCAATGCTGGGTATGACAAGATCTTTCTCATGAAGGGGAAGAGTTTCAGCCTTGTCTAGAAACTTGCGATCTGCTAGGAGCATCTCGCGACCCTCCTTGAGCCTAGCAAGTGTTTCCTTGGATCGTGAAATCTGTGTCTCTCTCTGCTTTATGTGGTAAGCATTCGAGTGAAGCCTTTTTGTGGCATGAGCCTTCGCCAAGTATGCGCGGAGCCAGCCCAAACCCAAACTAAACTTTTCCAAGTCTCCAATAGAGTCTTGAGCGTCCTGATATATATCTACCATCGATAAAGTCCTCAACTTTATTGCATGGATGCACGAGAGGAGCTCATAAAGTCCGCTGAGTTGAAATCCTCCAATAAAGCGGCTCGTGGAAAAGCCCACAAAGGTGGCTGGGTCTTGCTTTCCAAAATTTGGAGCATGGGCAGAAATTTTGTTTTCACACTCCATTGTTTCTTCAAATCTACAGCTTGATGGAAATGTGAATACTCCGAACTTCAACTTCGACGTCTGGGCCATCTATCGTGATCTCTGGCCGGTTGTCAGTGTCGAAATTCAGCTCTGGATCAGAAGATTGATTGGATATTAGCAAGTGGGATATAATAGATTTTGGGGCAGAATCGCCCATGTTATAATCATCTTTAAGAACGAAAACGAGGAGGGGAGTATCCCCAATCCCGTCGAAGGTGTCACTACTTGTCATACCTTTTGGTTTTCCCTCGTCGGAATCATCCTCAGAATCATCACTAATCACCTCTGCCTTCTTCGAGGGGGTGTCGAGGGTCTCTTGGGAAGTAGTGGGCAGACGAACCTCCAAGTCTCGCAAGGCAGCTTGTGACATTTCGGCCTTGCCGGTATCTATAACAAGCTTGCTCGCGGACGTCAGGGATTCATCTGGCTTTGGAGGCCTACCTTTACCCAGACTCTGCTCAAAAGGTTGGATAATTCGCGCTGGGGTGGGATCAACAGTAATGTGGGGACCTTAGCCCCTCTGCGGTGCTTTTCTCCTCCACCATCAGCTCTTCGTTTCTCTTCGCCACCACTTCATTAGCTTTCTTCCCAGTTGCCTCCCCCTTCTCCAAATGATCAAAATCTAGCACCCTCTGCGCAGGCACAGTAACAAAGGGAGATATGTTAAGTTCAGCAGAAGGACTTCCTTCTCTTTCTCTTGCACCTCTACAACGATGGTCATCGCGACATCCAGTGCGTTGAATTCGTTAATTTCCGTTGCAGCTGGCTTGACGAGACCTTCTTTCGCCACCTTTGCCTTACGCAAGGTAGAATCCTTTTTGCCACCAGAGCCAGCAGGTGTATTTGGGATAGTGACAGAAGGAATTGAGGGAGATTGATCCTTCACAGAGCCAGCTCCCTCTGTGGGGAATCTGTGCAGCAATGTCACGACGAGGGACCAAGCTCGCGAGTGGCACATTCTAGTCATCCAAATTTTCCGCTTCACCTGAGCCATTTCATTAAAAAACAGATACGTTTCAAAAAAAATCAATGGGAATGAAATCTGAAGCAAAAGGGGAAACTTAAAGTTATATTGGGGGGGGGGGGGGGGGGGGGGGGTTTTCCTCCCCCCCCCCGGGTTTAATTTTTTTCCCTCCCCTTTCCCTTTTCCCCCCCACTTCCA
>JAXBDA010009708.1:0-11957 GCA_036023075.1 Gaultheria prostrata
ACCCCAGGTTTGAGGGTGGATGGTGTTTAGTCCCACATTGGTTGTTTACATTAGTGATCTTTGGAATATAACAAACCATGTAAGAGACTACTAGTACCTTGGGCTTAAGCATTTTGGGCCATGTGGTATGGCTAGTGAATCAAATCAGGGTACTGGGCTAGTGGTCTGCATAGAGCGTTACAGTTTTAACAATTTTCAAACCTCCAAAATTATTTTTAACGGCTTTCGAGCACCCAAATTATTTTTCACGGCTTTCAGAGTCCCCAGAGGTATTTTTAACGGTTGTCGAACCCCCGATTTTATTTTTAAACGGTTTTAGAGCCCCCAATGTTATTTTGAACGGTTCTCGAACCCCCGAAATCATTTTTAATCGCTTTCGAGCTGCCAATTATTATTCAAGGCTTTTAGAGTCACCCGAGTTGACTTTAATGGTTGTCGAACCCCCGAAAATATTTTTAACGGTTTCACTGTAATATCTGTCACGGATAAATAGAGTTTAATTTCATTTTTAAGTTAATTTTGTGATATGGACTAAAACCGTTAGAAGTATTAGTTGGAGGGTTAAACTGTAGTTTAGGGGATTAAAAAAAATATCTTCAGTTCTTATCCTCCTGGTTCCTATCTTCAACACAGAGAGAGAGAGAGAGCGACGTAGAAGAGGAGAACGAGGAGAAACAAGGGGGAAAACTAGAGGGTTTTGTTTTATTTGTTTGAAATTGAAGCCTTAACTTGGTAACTCTTGCTTCTTTGTGCTTGAATTCCTTAATTTGTAGTTGATTTCATGTCATAGATGGGTTAATTTCAGTTGGCTTATGGTGTTGGGTTTGGTTCTTGAAGTTATAGAACTAATAATTTCGTTGGTTTGGTTGTAACTCACTGTTGGAGTTTGTGAATCTGGATTCTGACATGTTTTCACGAAATTATTTTGGGTAATTAGAAAGTTCGTTAATTTTTGATATTTTTACAGTAGATACCCAATGGATGTCTTGTATGTTGTGTAAAATTTCAGAAAATAACTCGAAGCACAGAAAATATGAAAAATGGTTTATCGCGCTATGGTGGTGAAATTCGCAGTGCAGACAGCACTGTCACATCTTACGAAAACGGCTATAATTTTGTCTAGGAAGTTTGGAATTTCAATCCGTCTTTTGATTATGAAACTATACTCGTATAACTTTGAGAATATGTATAGTTTGTGCCTTAGTTCCTATTAGGATATAACAATGTTTTATTCAAAGTTGATGAACTTGCTGAAACTGCAGAATCATGTTACTTTTTGCGTTGTTTCTAACAAGCATAACTTGGTCATCCGGACTCCGAATAGGGCAAGTTTTATGTCTAAAATTATGTACTACTTTCTAATGGTGGTGGTCTCATAGCCTAATTCAGAACCCATGGAAAACGATAGCCCAGATACGAGGTGGTGGTTGTCATATTTCATACCAGTTTTAGAGTGTTGTTGTGTGTTGACTTATCTTCAATTGTGATGACCTTATAAGTTGGTTATGTTACATCGTTGTCTTTTTATTATATGTGAGACATCTGTAGAAGCTCATAGACTAATATTGGTTGGTTTGTGGCTAGGTAAAAAGCCGGTCATTCGGGAGGTGCCAAAACCATAGTTTGGCATACTTCGGTCGATTCTCAGGTGAGTGTGTTTGACATGATTATGCTCAATGAGGTATAATCGTGATGATGATGTATTGTTGTAAGATGAATGTATATCATGCTAATAAAGATGTTTTAGCTATTGATATGCATGATTGATGTGTGTGAAAGATGGTTCTGCAAAGGGGCTGTGGATTGGGTTACACCACGAGTACGTTGTGCAGCCTAATTACCGGTGACAACGAGCGGGGTGTGCTCCCGCAGTGACCTAAGATACATAGGATGTGGCAGACCTGTCACTGCATGTGATGTGCTTATATACTTGTTGTTGATTGAATGGTCATTTCTGCTATAATTTATTGAATATTCTCTGTGTCTCACACACTCCTGGCTTTTCTTTGATTGCTAGATAACAGGTGGCTTTTGGGTGGGTCCACTACTGGTGATGTTTTGGAGTCTCTTTTTGGGCTAACCTCGAGGACTTAGTTAGCCAAGTTGGTTTGTTTACAGTTGATCCAGTGGTAGTTAGTAGTTGGGTTGAACTGCATGGGTTGTAATTAAGTGTTGTTGGTGACTTGACATTTGAGATTACGGTTTGACACTTACACTTTAATTTTTATGTTAGAAGTCTTCAGCTGTGTTGTATTCTGATAAGTTGTTGGGTGTTGAGTTGGAATGTCACGTGTCCGTACCGGCTCGGGCCCACAGCGGGTGCCGTTTGCGGGGCGGGGCGTGACATTCACAGCCCCCAAAGTTATTTTGAACGGTTCTCGAACCCCCAAAATCATTTTTAACGGTTTTCGAGCCCCCAAATTATTTTTCACGGCTTTCAGAGTGCCCGAAATCATTTTTAACGGTTTTCGAACCCCCGAATTATTTTAAAACGACTTTCAGAGTCCCCCGAATTGTTTTAACGGTTTTCGAACCCCCAAAATTATTTTCGACGGCTTTCGAGCCCTTTTCACGACTTTCAGAGTCCCCTGAATTGTTTTAACGGTTTTCGAACCCTCGAAATTATTTTTAACGGCTTTCGAGCGCCCAAATTATTTTTCACGGCTTTCAGACTCGCCCGAGTTGTTTTTAACGGTTGTCGAACCCCCACAATTATTTTTTAACGGCTTTCGAGCCACCAAATTATTTTTCACGGCTTTCAAAGTCCCCGAAATCATTTTTAACAGTTTTCGAACTCCCAAATTATCTTTAAATGATTTTCAGAGTCCCCCGAATTGTTTTAATGGTTTTCGAACCCCCGAAATTATTTTTAACGGCTTTCGAACCCCCAAATTATTTTTCACGGCTTTCAGAGTCGCCCGAGTTGTTTATAACGGTTGTCGAACCCCCAATTTAATTTTTACACGGTTTCAGAGCCCCCAATGTTATTTTGGACGGTTCTCGAACCCCCGAAATCATTTTTATCGGCTTTCGAATCCCCGCGTCGAAGAGGGGCAACTGTAGACACCCCAATTTTGATGACTTGTGCATCCCCGATGATGAAAGAGCACGCAAAATATACCTCGGAACCGTCCCTCGGGTCAAACGGGTCAAAAAAGCCAAAATTCCTAAACCTACCTGAACTGTATAGCCTCCTTCCCATAACCATACAGCCCAAAAATCCTCCAACACCGTACGGCCTTCATGTTTATACCGTACGGGACAACTTGGCACGCCGCACGGCACCCTTGTCCCATCACGGAATCCTGGAGATGCTCTGCAATTCGAATTTTGGTTGCGTCGTACGAAATCACCCTACTCGTAGCTCAACTTCTCACCGTGGGAATCTGAGTTAACTTGTAAGATCGTACAAACTTTCACGCCTATAAAATCCGAGCTCATTCGAGCGGTTGGGGGCTGCAAACTCACATACGAATCGACCGAGTGTTTTAAAAGCCAGAAGTAAGTCCTCCCAAATAAAAAACCAATTGCTCCTCTAGCCACTTTCAGAAATCGTCAACATCATTTCTAACTCACCCAGAAAACCATACCCGAGCCTCACCAAGCGTTTCAAACCGTGAGACCCATTCCCATTTCGAAGGTATATTAATGTTCCAGTGACATTCTTGTTCTTGAGGGGAGTTTTTGCTGGGTTTAGGAGAGGTTCCATACCTCCTCCGAATCCGGCGAATTCAAATTTTATCAAATGGAGTGACCCGTGGGTCATTCTCGCCTTTGAGAAAATGTCGTGAACACATTCAATGTGTTTTACGACATTTGAACAATAGAGGTACAATATAAACTTCTTCAAAAGATTTTCTGGTTAAGGAATTATGATTTTTGCATTGAGAAAATATCCTTTTTCTTTTCTGGTCCGAGAGCAAATTTTTTGAAAAATGTTTAACAATGGCACCGTACGGCTTCGGAAATGGCACCGTGCGGTGTGAGTGTTGACACCGTACGGCATAGGGGGTAAAAATCTCATTTTGATGCTCTGTTTTGCAATCCGGTGCTCTGTTTTATAAAAAAACTTATAAGGGATTTATTACGGTTACCCCCCTTTTGTTTCCTATTCTTGCTATTTCGTCCTTGCTCTCTATTATTTCATGTCAATATGTCCTCTATGTGATTTATTGCCAGTATTTGTTTCTTTAAAATGTCGTTTCACTTTTATTTATGCATAAATTGTTTATGTGAATAAAGTTTGTAATAAAATCTTTTCAGAAAAATCCCATGAATATTTAGTAGAGACCGGAAAAATTCCGGGCACGCGGGGTGCATTTTTCAAACAAAACCTTCCCCGCGGGTAACCTGGCTCCCGAACCCAAATCTCTATTTTTCGCAGACCAAACCTTTTTTTCAGCGGCACAAGAGTCATATTATTTTTCTAAACGGTTCCTCGGGTACCTAACATTTTCCAGAAAATTAAACCCCGGGTGACGACTCTAAAATTTTCTTTTTCCCTAAATCGCCTCTTTTTCAAAACAAAAACAAGAGCGTGGCACCGTCCACAACGAACTAGTATTTGTATTTGGTTTTTCATCTTTTGTAAAGGGGAGTTGCTACTTTAAAATTTGTGTAACGTAATTTGGGTACGGTAGATGGTTGACCCTTGTACTTGACTTTGAAATGTATTTGATTTTGACCGTGGAAATTGTTGACTTCCACGTGGAATATAATATAGTAATGTTTATGAAAATTAGGGCGTGACAACATATATTTGGAAAGCATTGATTAGTAGTGGGGTATTTAGTTCCATAAAACAACTCTGTCACCGTTAAAAAAAAAAAAATTCAACTTCTGACAAATATCTTTAGGAATCCCCCAGTCCTCTTCACTCTCAAACCAACCAATTCCGATATTACTCACATAGTAATCAATCAAACCCATTTTCGTACCTGGTTTACAAATAAGAGTACATGGTGGGGACAAATTTTATCAAGAATTTTATTTATTTTTGGTCTTTCCATTTAAAAACCGTTTCACAACTCACTGAATTGATTCATTTTATTTTTTCACATCTAATTAAATTAAATAATTTCTCTTTTGCCATTGATAATTACTAAAATGAATTATTATAGTGTTTAATTAATACGCCATAGTTCAATTCCAATTCAATTACAGTTGACCTGCTATCGAACCGGTGATCAATCCATCAAATCTCTTTTACGGTTACCTATGATTTCTTGGTTTCAAAACGTCGATCCAGAAGTCCTAAATTTATCCAGAATTTGAATAGCAGCAAGCAATAATCAACAATTAAGAGCAAGTGCAGCAGCTAGGGTAAATTTTGAGCTAAAAATGCTCATGAACAGTATATTTTTTCTCTTTACCTAGCCATGTCTCTTTCAACACTCCAACAATCCTCTTTATTTTTCTCTCCATTCATACTTAAAATAATTAAAATATTACATAGGTGCATACATATATATATATATATATACAGTTTTTTTATGAAAAACTGTCCGGATCAAGCCCTTCCCAGTATTTTTTTTTGATGATTTCTCGCGGAGATCCTTAAAAACACGTTTTAAACACATCTATCGGCTCGGATCCAGACCATTTGGCCGGGAAGTGGGAGGTGTGGACCTAAGGATCCGTCAAGGAGTCCTGACTGGATCCTTGGGCTATATATATATATATATACATAAATCTCTCCGGTGTACTGAAAAATCGAAACCGCTGTGAGCAAAACCAAACAACGG
This sequence comes from Gaultheria prostrata, assembly GCA_036023075.1. NCBI lineage: Eukaryota > Viridiplantae > Streptophyta > Magnoliopsida > Ericales > Ericaceae > Gaultheria > Gaultheria prostrata. Next base: position 5,745 of record JAXBDA010009708.1, read on the forward strand.
CCTCTCTGACCAAAACCAAATGTCCAGATTTCACCTCTTAATGGCGGCAATGGTGTTTTTTCGACGCTACTGGACGACCGTTCGCGATGGGTCTTGCTCCACGGTGATCGTCCTTCAAATACATGCTGGCTACACGAATCTGGACTTCAAATTTCATTTTTATTGGTGGCGGGAATCGGACAAAGTCGAATGAAGACTCTGGTTCTTACTGTAATTTGGGCATTCCTGCTGTTGGAGAGAGAGAGAGAGAGAGAGAGAGACTAATAAAAAAAGGGTTGGCTTGTGAATAGTTCTACGGTAAAAATACATAGGTTCCGTAGCTTGAGGTAGAATACATAAGGGTTTAGACAGACTGCTGCAGGTTATATTCTCTCATTTTTGTAGCTAAAACAGCTAAAATTCCTCTTTACCTAAGCTGCTGTACATGCTCCGTGGGATAAATGAAGACAACGGAATAAATGAAGACAACGGAAGTCCCACCTTTTAACTACCGGTAACTTGCAATTCCGGTTTGTAAATAAGAGTACGGAGCCGGGGTCTAAATTTATCATTCCATAGTTCAGAACTATGCCCATCCTCATTCTCTCTCCTCTTAATTTCAACAATCACCAGTTTCTCCGTTAACCGGTGAACGTCAACCATAAAAACGATATCTCCATTTGGCCCTTCCAGTACCTTCATCTCCAAATCCTTCTTCCTAACCACTGTCATCCTCCCCTCCTCCGCCGCCTCCAACTCTTCGATTATGTCGATTATTCTTTCTGGCGACTCTTCCGAAACAAATCTCTCCACTCCGATGGACCAATTCGGTGGATTGAACAAGCCGGACAAATCCAAACCGGACGAGAACGAAATTATATCAAATGCGTTTAAGAAGTAGGGTTTTCTGTTCTCGTCACAATCTGCGATGCCAAATAAATCATCATCGTAATCGGTTTGGATATTTTTGTAGCCTTTTCTGAACCAAGGGTCATTGATGATCTGATCGACGGTGATTCGAGTACTTGGACTCGAGTCGAGCAGACGTGAAAGAAACCGTTTGAGCTCAGGAGACGTCCACTCAGGACACCGAAACTCGCCTTTGTAGATTTTCCAATACAAATTCGGATCGTTAAACGGTAAATAACCTGCGTTCATAGCGTAGAGTATGATTCCACACGACCAAATGTCCACCTTAGCGCCGTCGTACCCTGCCTTCGCAAGGATCTCCGGTGCCAGGTAAGCAGGGGTCCCACAGAACGTGTGGAGGAGGCCGTCGGATTGGATCTGATCCGTCACGGCGCTAATTCCAAAATCTGTCAGTTTCAGATCCCGATTCCCGTCAAGAAGGATATTCTCCGGTTTCAGATCACGGTGGAAAATGCCTCGCGAGTGGCAGTAACCGACGGCGGAGATCAGTTGCTGGAAATACCGGCGGCTGAGATCTTCGCTGAACCGTCGAGCTTTGTTGACTTTGGCCAACAACTCGCCTCCCTCGGCGAATTCCAGCACCAAGTAGATCTTGGCCTTGGTCGCCAAGACCTCGTAGAGGCGCACGATATGAGGGTGGTGGCGCAGCTGGCGCATGATAGAGATTTCACGCTTTGCATGCTCCGTGAGCCCTCTTTCCAGCACTTTCTGCTTGCTGATCACTTTGATTGCCACGCTCTGCCCCGTCTTCAGGTTGTTCGCTAGGTACACCTTCGCGAAGGCTCCGTATCCAAGGAGTTTTCTAAACTCGTACTTTCCGAACAGCAGGTTTTCTTCTGCGGCCTGCAAGACATGGCCGTAATAATCCATGATCAGCCGCTCGTATATTTTCGGCAATCTTATGTTTGAAATGGAGTTTTTTTTTTTTTGTGGTCAATTAAAACGTGATTTCTGTAAGAAGGGGCTGAGATAACGTGAAAGTAATTTTATTTATATTTTTCCAGGCAATGAAGGGAGCTTTCACGCAATGTGTTGTCCGCGTTATTGGTCTGTCTTGCAACTGTACTATTAGCCTATAAAATACGCTACTAAAATACTCTTCAGCTATGTGATGTAATGATGACGAAGCGTTGATGACGACATTACCCAAGAGGTGAGGCCGTGAAGGAAATTGGCAAGCACCTCTAGTTTCAGGAAGAGGTAGAGATATTATTGTATAAAACTAGTCTTATTCTAGTGTGCTGTTTTTTTTATAATCCTTTCTTACTCATTTCAAAATTTTGTCCATTTTTATTTTACGAGACTTTTGAAAGGCATTTAACCGAAAATACATTGAGAAATATATGATACTGATCTCACATTGAATACAGGCATGCACATATTTTACTCCAAAAAATACTCCATACGTAAATTCTTCATGTGAAAACATGTACAATAGGGCAGTAATATTTCAAATCTATGAGTGTTTAAAAAAAAATAAAGCGTTCTTTTAGATAGTAAGCAAAGTCGGTCTTGAGCTAAAACAAGTGTTGCGGCCCATTTAGATAAAAAATAAATATGAATTTTAAGGGGCCCCATATTTTAGTACTCCTAGGTATATTTTGTTATACAAAAAAAAAAAAGTGTATCGTATAGAAGGCCCAATTTCAAACTCAAAAGAAGCCCAATTTCAAATTCATAAGGCTTCAGACATGCATTATTAAAGAAGCTCCAAACTTAGAAGCAGAGCTGCGGCGAGGGAGTAGAGAATCGAGAGACAGACAAAATTCAAAACTTGTTCCCAGCGCAAAGCTAAAATTTCTAGTGATTCCAGGTTTTGTTTTCTTTCTATAAGCCTATAATATTGTTTATTTCATTTGTATTCTAATTAACATGAATCATGATTAATATATTTCTATTCTAACTGATTTGGGGGCTTTTGCTTAGGCCATATTTCTATTAGTGGGATTATTTTCGGAGTTGAAAATAGTTATTCTCGGAATCGAAAGTCTTATGAGATGCCTTACTAGAAAATGTAACGAAACCAATGGAAGTGCTCAAACATTTTAAAATTGATAAAAAATTATTTTCCAAATACATGGATTGCTTATAGAGTACTATAGACACCTCGATTTTGGACCCAGGATGCGCGTAAGCATTCCCGATGATGAAACGGACCAATGTTGACTACCTCGAGGACCGAAACAAGTCTCGGACTTGATGAACCTTTCAAACCTAACCCTAAACCTCTCAAAATACCTTAACCAATCCCAAAACATCAAAACCAAGCCAAAACACAAGCCAGCACTGCCCTGAGTGCTCAGCTTGATCTTCAGCGCTCAACCCCCTGTTGAACGCTCAGCCCACTTCCTGTCAGTGGAGCTAATGATGAGATTCACTGCAAGGGGAGCCTATGCTCCCCCATTTTCTGGGCAACACCTTGTGCAACAAGCACAAGCAACCCCTCTAATTACCCTACACCTCCCTAAACTTCAAATAATCCCATTTCCCTCCCATTCTTCACTCTATAAAATACCTCCTCTCACTCCTCTCCTCCAACTACTGCCATTCCTACCTCTCTCTCTTCAAAACCAACAACCAAAGTCCTCCCTCTTCTCTCTAGAAAACCAGTAGTTGCTACTCTCACACTCACACTCACATCCTCCCTCATATACATCACCAAAACTCATCAAAATCAAACCCAAATTCCCTTTTAAGCCTTGAAATCAACTACCTATACCAAACACCTTTGAAAACAGTTCTTAACTACTCTAAAAACCACCACAAACCTGTTGTTTTTCGCCAACAAATCAGTTCCCAAGCCTTTGATCAACCGACCATCCAAGTCTTAGCTTTAACCAAGTCCAAAAAGGTAGGAAGTCAAGTATAATTCACATTTGGTTCAAACCTGAGGGTGATCAGTGAAGGCATGTGAGTTCCTCATACTCAGCACTCACAAGGTCCAATACTTATCAAATAAGGCATGCAAACATTTCTTGTCTGATCGGGCCCTGGGCGCTCAAGGGGGGTCTTGAGCGCTCAAGGTCTCATCTGTCTGTCCTATTGTTGCTTTGCTTTGATAATTCTTTGAGCTATCTTATCACTCTATGAGTCCTTTTAATCATTATATTATTTAGTGTTAAGGTGTCATTAGCTTCTGATCTTTTAAAATAATCATCAAAGTGGATTATGAAAAGAAGTTCATGTTTGAAAAGAAAAGATAAAAATGGTTGTTTTTTACTAAGAAAAGGAAGAGTAAAAGTAAGCATTTTTTAAGCAAATAAGAAAGATCAGAGGCAAATAAATTCATGAGAATATCAAGAAGGAAGCAACAAGGCTGACAGAAACACGCAAGCCAAGAGATGGCTTGATCGCTCAACCCCTACTTGAGCGCTCAAGCTGTCTCCTGGACAGTGAGTTATTCTAATTATTTCATCACTAATCTCTCATTTATTCAATCATTCTAGGGGTGTGTGTGTGTGTTATAATGTTATTTCTGTTCATCCATCTCAACTCAAGCCCACATTTCTCAATTTTCTAATTTTTCAAGCATATCTCATAAATGAAAAATCATTGAAATTTGTATATTATTCATGAACCAATCTTCACTTATTGATTATTGTTGCTCAGATCAGAATAAATATGAAAAATCATTTTCCAGGAGCTATTTCAAGTTGAGATTGAGAGTTCATGGATAATATGGCAAAAATGAGACTGTCGGGTTTGAGAGGTGCTGAGCGCTCAAGACCCCCTTGAGCACTGGTGTGTTTGAGAGGTGCTGAGCGCTCAAGACCCCCTTGAGCGCTCAACACCAGTGCTGGTTGGCAGATTGGTTCATGTGTTATTTTGTTCATTTAATCATACTAATTGTCTCTTGATCATATCTAATCCTGTTATAGTTTGTTCCTTTCATCATGTATACACATCATCATCATTAATATCATTGTAAATACACAAACACGCACATCCACCGTAGTTTCGTCTATTGTGTTTTATCTCGCGTACGTGTTCCCCGTTCCCGTATCCCCTTTTTACTTGTATTAGATCAAATTCAAAACATTTTCAATGTCCCACAAATTATTGAGTAGAGACCGGTTTACGGACCAGAAGAGGGGGGTGCATTAAAAACCCTTCCCCTCTCTTAACCAAACCCCCGAAATTGAAAAAATAAAGGTTTTCGCGCGACTGGTAAAATCATTTTTCAAATCCATTGGGTATAACGAGTCACTTTTTTTTTTTGGGTTTGTAGGATTCGATCCTAAGACCCGGGTTGCGACTCCGAAAATCATTTTCAAAAACAATCGAGAGCCATCGACGTGGGCGTCCGTCCGCCGGGTGTCCACAAGTACTATTGACTAATCCAGTTACAGTTTCTATTGGAGAGCAAAGCTTTTCAAAATTGAAGTTGATTAGTCTTACCTTCAGTCTACTATGTCACAAGAAAGGTTAAATGAATTCTTCATTCTATCTATTGAACATGAGATGGTGGATAAGATAGATTGTTCGAAAATAATTAGTATTTTTGCTGCTAAAACAACAAGAAGATTGATATTTAGATGATGCGCGCTTTTAAAATCTTGGAAGGTTCCTTTTTTAATTTTAGGATTATTGATATTTTTAAGTGACGAGTTTGAAATCTTGGAATGTTTTGGTTAATTGTTTTAGAGTTTTTTTTTATCAGCAAAAGAAAAATTATATATAGAGAGAGAAGACTAACATGATAGAGTAACAGGGGGAAGGGATGATAAGTCATCATCCAGCCCCATCAGGAAAAAACTAGAGCAAAGGCCAACATGGCCATGAAATGAAATAAAAGTAAGAATACAACAAACTTCCACAACCACACTTTGATGCTATTTCCCAATGTTAAACTAAGGGAGCTTTAGGCACTCTCGATTTCTTGATACCTTGAAGGCTTCTTTTGATATCCTCCACTGAATAGTCACGAAGGTCAAGACATACCTTGGTCCACATTGCTATTTTAGTCTTGCTTGAATCCACTATTTCAACTACATACAACACCTTTGCTTTGAAGATAATATGATTCCTTTCCAGCCATAGTTACCAAACTGTAGCATAAAAACTGATTTCCCAACATCCCCTTTACACACTTTTGCAGTTGTTATTGAACCACCAACAAGCTAGAGGGACAAACCTAGTTAATACCCCAACACTCGACAATCAGAGACCAAACCTTCTGTAGAGGGTAGGAATCTGGAATTTGCTTGGTGCCTCTAAACCAGCAAGACAGAGAACAGTTAGAGCACCTTTGCCCTCGATGGCAAAGGCCCTCCGATGCTTAAGTTAGTAATGGGATTTACTAAT
>JAXBDA010009709.1:0-11955 GCA_036023075.1 Gaultheria prostrata
TTGGGTAGGGGAAGGTGAGTCAAGGAGCAGTTGAGGGGAGTCATGGGGGTAACAGACTTGTGAGAGGAGGGGTGGGTTGGGGTGGGGGAAGGTGAGCCAAGGAGAAGATGAGGGGGGTCAAGAATTGGGCTAATAAGGTTTACAAAAACAAGAGGTTGGTTTGGGGCTTTTGGGCTATCGGGCTCAGTAACGAAATAGTGTTGATCGAGGTAGGGCTGGTGGTCCAAATTAGAAATTGGGTCGGGCGGGTTAAGGGTAGAGTGAAGGTGGGGGTTGGTAGATGGGGAAATACGGGTAGCACAGTCAGCAGAGGGGTTGGTGATCCCCAAAATAGCTAAAGACGACAAAGGGGGAATATTGATAGTACGGAGCTGAGTACCTTTTGTTATGGGATTGGTGCCACCTGTCCTCTGCAAAGCTGTAAGGAATGTCGCGCGGGCACCCATAGACGTGGGTTGCAATCTTGGGGGAGGACGAATACTCGCGTGATGGGATAAGGATGTGCCATCACGCGCCGCCTCCTGAAAACCCAAGGCCCAAGGGTTTAGCCCTTCCGCCGTCTGAACACTGACTTCAACTGGTGGTTCTTGAGGTAGAACCTCAACCACCGGAACGTCCATGTTTCTGGCTCTACCAATACGGAGGTCAGGGCCAAACCCAGAGGAAAGGCCTTCCTCCTTGGTAACGTGCCGGCAAACCTTATTATCATGACCAATTCGCCCACACCAGTAACAAAAATCGGGTAGCTTCTCAAACTTGTAAGAAACCCAGAGATCGGGGCTATCCGTACTCTTCCTGCGCATCCAGAAACCTTTGGGTAATGGTTGATTGGTATCGATCTCTACCTTGACACGGAGGAAGCTCCAGTTTATGAGAAGGCCACTCCCAGAGGTCTCAAGGGCTAGCAGCTTACCAAAACGCTTCCCAATAATTTTAGCGTTGACACGAGACATTTTATCCACTGGTAGACCATGGATCTGGACCCAAAAAGGGCAGTGGGAGAAATCAAGTTCTGATATCACCATGCCGTCTTCGAGAGCCTTTAGGACCAGGAGGTTGTTCGTAATGGACCAGGGGCCGTCATTGAGAATGGCCAGTTTGTCTTCTACGCTCCCAAATTTGAATAAGAGGGTGTTGGAGTTGCCCCAAGGTGTAATACTGACCGGATCTCTCGTTTTCCAAGCAGAGTTGATGATACTGGAGATGGCTCCAATATTGGGGGATTTAGGACCTAGAACAAGACCCATGAGGCATAGGCTAGTGATGGCTTCAGAGTCGCATGTGCCTTCTTCTAGATCGAGAATATCTAGGTCTGCCATGGTGGAGAAAGAGGGAGGAGAGTGGAATGGGGAGGAGAAAGGTGGAGATGGATGGGAGAGGAGAGGGAGGGGAGAAAGAGGAGGGAGGAGGATGGAGAGACAGAGAGGGGAAGAGGAGGGCCACGGAGGGTCAAGGCTGCACCGCCGAACGGGCTATCGCTCTAATTTTAGAGAGAAGAATGGTGCGGCCAACAAACTCCAACCCAAAAAAACTTTAATTGAGAACAAATGAAACCCTAATGCGTCCCCTTTTGTAGAGCCCATCCGACCTCCTTTGTACCCTACGGCCTTTTCCGTCGAACTCATAACCAGAAAAAAATACTCGTATTACTTTTGGGGCCACCTAGACATGTACTAATCTGTATTGCTTTGCTACCAATTTCACTTATAAAACCACGTAGAAGTAAAGCAACAATTCTTAGGCCCAATCTTGTTGCTGTTCGGCAATGGGCTTGGTTTCATTCAGTACAACGCGCTTTTTGGTTCAAAGTCTCCAAATACCTGAACTTTTCTTTGGTGCCCCAAAGTGGTATTGGGGCACCGGTGCCCCACTAAATTTGGTCCATTGAAACAAAGATGTGGGCCTAGGAGCCCAAGAAAAGATCCGGTAGGCCTAGATCCATAGTACACCATTGCTTCTTTCTTTTTCTTTATCTTTTTTATGTAGGGGCACAATATATTTTATTTTTTCTACCACACGTCAGAATAATTTACATACTTTCGCCTCAGTCTAACTCAACAAGGTATCAACTTACTCTCCACAAGAATCGAACCTACAACCGGGTAGACAATTGTTAGGCCAACTTTCTAAATTCCCGCAAGACTGGTAGTTTTAATGGCATTAATAACAAATCATATTACAATCGGCTATTCGACGTGCTCGATACCTTTCAGAGTATATACTAAATATGCAACAATCAACATGTATTATATTCCTGAAGGAGGCCCTCATGACTTTTCTCGCACGCCAATTGAATCTGACCAATATTTATTAAATTTTTAATCCAAGCCATTCATAATGTATTAATCAAAGAGTAGAGAATCTCAAATTAGCCTCATTTTTGCATTTTTTGATTGCATTACCTTTGCTCTAATGGGTGGTTAAGCATGTTGCGTACTTTAGTAAGGAACGTTTCTCGTGTCCCTTAGAATTATTTTTGGAGAAAATGATTATCCATGGTTTGGAAATGCATAATTGTGTGTATTTGGTTGTTGAAAATGGCATGCGATAAACATTTGGTGAAATCATTTATTACTCTAAAATATTCTTTTTCGTAAGAACTTTGTGGACACTACTGGGAACATTTGTTTTTGAAAGAACATGAAAATTATGCCTATGAGTTTAGCTGATTCTGGCCGTTTGAGAAAAGATCCGGGTGAGGTCAGTGACCCTAATACATAACAGTTGAAGGAAAAGTACCTAGTGCATTTTGGTGACCAGCTGATTGTCTTCGAAAAAAGTTTCATAGACTGCCTACTCATTGTGTCTCTAAGTTCGATATTGGCTCAAATTTTGAATTATTTGTTTCATTGGCAATTTGGATTATTTGGTATCATTTGGTTGTGGTTTCCCATTAGTGTTGGATGTAATGATGTGATGACCATTGAGATTCGCTATTGGGTAAACGGATCAATATTGGACTCTATTATTTTTATTATACACCACGTATGTCATATTATCATCACACGGTAAATTAAATTAATGCATGTTTCTTAAACTTATTCTTATAAACTTGTTTTGCCATTCACTGAGCTTTTAGAAATATTTATTGAACTTATACTAATATACTTGCTTTGCCATTCCTGCAACTTCAGCGGAAGGATTCATAAACTTATTCGGATAAATGTGATTTGCCGCTCATTGAATTTGCGTGATTCGCGATTCACTAAGCTTTCAGCCGGCCCATTTATTCCCACATTTTGAATATGCGTTATTTGCCATTCCTTGAGCTTCCAGGTAACAGATTTACCTAAATTATTTTAATATACTTGTTTCACCTTTTTTTCTTTTTTTTTGTCATTATAATTTTAATAAATCCCTCAAGTCAAAGCTCTCTGAATGGCGAAGCATTTATATTAAAATATTCTAGTATATATCTGTTAGCTGAATGTTGTAAGAAGTATATTAGAATATTTTGCAATAAATTTGTTTGCTGAAAGCCCAGTAAATGGTGAAGCATATATTCTAATGCGTTATTAGAATATATATTTTTTTTTTTTGGTCATTTGTTAATCATAATCTACTCTATCCTAGGGGACTTGGAGAGGGGATGAGTGTTTACGGGAATTGAACCCTACCCATATGCACGAGAGTATAAGGGAGGCACCAACTGATGTTGCATTTTAATATTAGGATTCCATTCCTCGCTTGCGCACTTTGTAAAACCTTTTTTTATTGCGGTGGATAAACAGGCTTTGCCTCACCACTTGCAATCAATAATCCTTCCTTTTGCTTGGTTTTTTTTTTCCCTGAAAAACACACTCTTTAGTTCTCTCACAATGTTTTCAGATCATTTACATGAGCTTTTATCCACAATCTCCAACCACCGGACATGGTGGTGGGAAGTTGGCAACAATAAAGACGAACTCACTCGAGCCGTTCTCACCTTCTCTATTTTGTTAATATCGATCTTCTATTACCTATTGACATTTCTCAAGCCAAGAAACCAGATTACAGCTCCATTGCCACCTGGACCCCACGGCTTGCCTATTGTCGGATACCTCCCATTTGTTGGCACAAACTTGCACCAGCAATTCACCGAACTAGCTCAGCAATATGGCCCAATCTACAAGCTGTGGTTCGGGAAAAAACTGTGTGTCGTGTTAAACTCACCGTCTCTAGCAAAAGAGGTCGTTCGCGACCAGGACGCAGTTTTCTCTGACCGCGACTCTCCGCTTGCAGCATTAGCTGCCACATATGGAGGATTTGATATCGCGTGGGCCCCATACGGCTCCTACTGGCGCACAATGCGTAAAGTATTTGTCAGAGAGATGATGAATAACACTAGCTTGGAGGATACTAACCGTCTCCGATGAGACGAGGTCAAGAAGACAATCAGACACTTGCATGGCAAGATTGGCACGGCGGTGGAAATCAGCGAAATAACCTTTCTGACGGAACTTAACGTGCTGATGAGCATGTTGTGGGGAAGCACGGTTGATTGCCATAAGGCTGATAGCATTGGGCCCGAGTTTCGAACCACGATACTTCAAATCTTCGATCTTCTTGCAAAGCCAAACGTGTCCGAGTTCTTCCCGATTCTTGCAAGGTTTGATCTGCAGGGAGTGGAGAGGGAAACGAAGAGGTTGATGCAATGGGTTGAGCGATATTTTGATCCAATTCTAGAGTCGCGGATGAAAATGAGAAGGGAAGAGGGAGATCAGGTGGATGGAATGAAGAGCAAAGGGAAGAAGGATTTTATGCAGATCCTGTTGGATCTCAAGGAGCAGGAAGATGCTGCAATGCCAATTAGTCTGCAACAAATAAAGGCCATGTTGCTGGTAATTTGTTTACCTTCACTTACTTTTTCGCTTTTTTTTTTATTGGTTGCCCAGAAGTAGCAAAGAAGGCCGGATGTAGCACTCTAAAGGCTCATCGGCAACAAGTTAGATTTTATAGCCATTACACTTTACCCATAAGATTCACACACCGGAGTATGACTTCAAAATAGCTTAAATAAGCTGGAAAAAAACAGATAATGCTGAAGCAAGTAGATTGATTATTTTAGCTTCCACCCACTAGGTGCAATTTATTCCTAGGCTACAACCCACTAGGTGGTAAGCACACCATAATCAGACTATTAGCTAATCTTGAAAGTGCAATTTATTCCTTCAAATTATAACGAAATGCTCGATGCATGAACATTAACCTTTCCTTGATTCCAAATATTTACAACAGAACATTGTACTGGGCGCAACGGATACTACATCAACCATGGTGGAGTGGGTGATGGCAGAGGTCATACATAAACCGGAGGTAATGAAAAATGTCCAAAAAGAATTATCAGACATCGTAGGACTGAATAACGTTGTTGACGAGTCCCACGTGCCCAAATTACACTACTTGGATGCGGTTTTCAAGGAAACATGCCGATTACATCCCCCCCTCCCTCTCCTAATCCCAAAACGTTCAACCCAATCATCCATAGTAGGAGGATACACTATACCAAAGGATACCCGAGTGTTTTTGAACGTTTGGGCGATGCATAGGGACCCGGAGGCGTGGGATGACCCTTCCGAGTTTAAGCCTGAGAGTTTCTTGAGTGATGCTAGCAAATGGGATTTTAGTGGCAACAACTTCCAGTTTCTTCCTTTTGGGTCGGGAAGGAGAATTTGTGCTGGGATTCCCTTGGCAGAGAAAATGGTAATGTATGTGGTGGCTTCACTTATGCATTCATTCAATTGGAAAGTCCCAGAGGGTGAAGAGCTTGATCTTTCTGAGAAGTTCGGGATTGTTATGAAGAAAAGAATGCCTCTGATTGCTATCCCAACTCAAAGGTTATCTAGCGTGAAGCTTTATGCATAATGCTATCAAAAGTATGTTTCGTTTGTGTTGTCCTGTTGAATTATGCAATGTTTCTTTTGTGTTGTCTTGTTGAATTTTACAGCTGCTGGGTAATCTGTGGGAAATTGTACCAGGCTTTATTTGTGTTTCTGATTCTGTTGCCAATTTTCAATTCTGAAATAAATGCCAAAGATGTTGACCTTTTGGACTCTGTTTGTTTGGGCTGAAATTATTTTCCCCAATGATATTTTCCGAATCTCCAGTGCATGGTTGCCCATAATTTTGGAGATAAAATTCTACATGTAGAATGTTTTCCACCAAATCAACGTAAGTTAATTTACTGCAACAATCCCCATAATTCTGTGACAATTTTTTCCTGCAAGTCCTCTGGCAACCAAAGTTTTGATATTGGAATACGTATCATGTATTATTTTTCTTGTTTTATGAATCGTATCGGGATACGTATCATGTATCGTAAGATACGTTAACCATGATTAATATATAATTAACAAGTATTATACCAAATAACACAAATAAACTAGTAGTTTTTAAGTTGTAAAATTTCAAGTCACTCAACTGGTATTTATCATATTGAGGTTTGCGGCTGTCTTAGTCAAGGACAGAAAAGAAAATCTCTAATAATTTTCTCCCAAAACACGATCAGGGTATGGTTTTTCTTCTATTCAAGCCCTACATTGACGTTGAATACCTTTCAAATGGTTTGAATGTTGCTCAAATGATTTAGATTAATGCGTTTGAGGTTCCAGTTCTTACAATAATGTTTGAAATTCCTCCGTTAAGTAATCGTAGAATACATACTGAATCAGGATATACATATATATCGTAGGATACGCCATCGTATCCTAGGATTTCTATACAAAAAGGATATGGGATGGGATACGTATCTTGTGTAGTGGCCGAGGGTCATAAAGGTTCATAAAGGGTCAATAGGGTTCAGCCTTCGGCGCCTGCCGACCCCTCAATAGACGGATTGGCATGAACTAGCTAAAAGGTCAAGGCACACAACTTAAACTGTGGCTGGGTGCCATGTGTCGAACACGGAACAACGCCTCGGCGAGTGCGGCCACCAGCCAATTAAAGCCCCGGCGAAGCAACCATTGCCAAAGGGAAGGATGCATACCCGCCTCGGCAAAAAATGGAGTTTCCATTTGGAGCAGGCCCCTTGGTTGTGGGCCTCATCGAGGGGAAAGCAACTAGTCTTGGTCATGTCGCGCGGATATCTGCCGAGCCGGTGGGCATTGGCGGTGCCTCGAACGATACCGAGTCGGTGGGTTCATGAACTTCATGTTTCCGTTGAGCCAGTGGGCTTCGGCGGTAACTCCTGATGCTAAGCCCGTGGGCCGGGGCATTCCATGCTACACCGAACAATTATGTCTTCGAAGTTTTAGCCGACACGGGCATTGACTGATGTGACTAGTGACAGATGTGATTAAAGTGGCACCAGGCGGCGTATGGAGGGTATGCCTGTGGCGTCTGACGGACCGGGGAGTATTGCTAGGTTTGTTGACTTATCGGACGTGTCAGAGTGTGAAGTCAGCCGAAGCGGTAGGGTTGCCCGAGGCGCACTCATGACTTCCCCGCGTGCTGTGCCAGATACGGACAAAGCATGTGAGGAGCACGGGAGACTTAGTGAGCAAGTCTCCCTTTGGCTATAAAAGGAGAGTGCAAAAACCTCATTTGGGATTTTTTTTCTCTACACACTCTCTCTCTACACTCTTTACACCTCCTCTCTAGATTTCTAGTCACTTTCTTCATTTCTGATCACTTACTCAACCGTCGGAGTGCCTTCCCGGACCACCACCGTCCGGGCTAGGCACTAACGCGGGTGCTACTCATGCAAGTCTTCTTCTCAGGTGAGTCCACAAGGGTTCAATCCATTGTCTTTCTTTCCATCCACATCCAGAAGGCTCAAATAGGTCATATCGGAGAAACACTCCTCACATCCTGTATCTTATGATTTTAACCTATAGAACTTCTCTACAAAAGCACTCCTCACATCCTGTATCCTATTTTATTTTGCAATTTGCATTTTAGATTGTGAATTCCTTATTTTTAATTATGATCGTAATAGATTTTGCATTCGGTATAGTATTTTGGAGATATGTGCAGATTTGATAATCTTCCCATGTTGGTTCTAAGCCATCACATGCCTTTGACCTTGAACTCAAGAGCAGCCTTACGTTTTGTTTCTTTAATACAAAACAGACCAGTGGGGGACATACACATTTTATCAAACAAGTGGAATGAATAATATTGCATCTACTTCCCAGTCCATCTATACTTACGGTAGCACCAACGCCACTTCTAGAAAATTCGCAAATTAAGCTAGAATTGAAATATAGGTTCATATAATGTTGATCGAAAGAGGGGGAGAGATTCACCTGATAGTCATATACCGCTGATGGAGACGGGGAAAGAATTGTTACCTTCTCTATAGATCCATGCAGGAAAAAAATAGCAAAATGACTGGTATTTTTTGTGAAAAGTAGGGTGCGGAAAAGCAGCACTCCCGGATTCACTCAATTGATGTCAGAATTACTCGCCAACAATGATCTTGTACGCATGAACCGGAGCTTGTAGCAGTGGTGCATGTGGGGAGTCTGTTGCTGCAATGAGTAGGCGAACGTTGTTGCAGGGGTATAATTTGGAATTGGACTGGAGTTGGAGTAATTACTACTAATTAGGAAGCAAATTTTAGGAAAAAAAATTCAATGCCAAGCGAGTACCCCGGTGCCAGCTCGCGCATATTCGGCAGTCCAAAATGCAACCGACGATTGAAAGTGTCGGATGGTTTTTTTAAATAAAAGGAAAAAGAAAAGGAAAAGTGTTTTAATCCGGGCCGTCCATTGCATTTTTGGACGGCCCAATGTACGTGAACGGGTACCACGTCAGCCATACCCGATTGGCACTGAAAAATTCCTCCATTTTCAGACCAACCCGCAAATCTCCCCTTATTTTTCCTGACAACTTTTTTTGTTCAGAAATTTGACTTGTGTGATCGAGATTCTAATTAATTTTGTTTTCGTGCATAATATAGGTACTAATAGTGTTATTATAGTTTCAGATGCATAACATAGTTTGGTAATTTCATTGTATTAGTGTAATATAAGTATAGTAACACAATAAATCTAATGTGTGGTCAAGATCGGACGACGATTGACCGTTGAACCATCACTCCCCCTGTACCCTTACATGGTAAAAACTGACGAACAGGGCCAGAAGATCCAGGTTTTATTTATACAACTCCGAATCTCACCAAACTTCATATTTAAGCTTAACGTGATGAAATTAAGTCTCACGTCAAGTTTCGGGCGATTCTGATCCCGTTTGCTATTTTCGGGGACACCGCGCTTCCCGAGACAGCCGATTCCATGATCATGGATATCGGGACCCAATTTTTGAAATCTAAACCATTGATAATTCATTTCTAACCATACTGAAGTTTTCTATAAAATTTCAGGTCAATCGGACTTCGTATGGTCGTCCGATCGCTTATCGCGCTCCAATACAACCAAGAGCCAGACAATCGCATTTCTCTATCTTCGGAGCATAATTTGGAAAAACAGACACCGCCATGACATCCAAAACACCTCCAAAACTTAGGGAGACCACTCTAAATGGTTTCACATTAAACTATCTCGCCTGATCACGAACGAACCAATGCAGTAAAGAACATAACAGTCCAAGGCCAACTTTCCGTCCTAGGCGTCGAAATGGAAGGCTAGGATGCTCCCAACCTTAACTTGGCAACTAAGGAAGCCCAAAGGGCTATAAATATGAGAAGCCATTTTCTCATTTTGCCACACACATTCCTTTGAGAAATTGGGGAGCTTTGTTAGCTGAAACCCAACCTTCTCAAAGAAATATCGGGGGGCTCTTTTGCGAGCGGACTCGAAGTTCAAGTTTTTTTTTGCGGTAGCTCTGCCGGGTTTCTTAGAAAGGAACCTCGGTAGTCAGAGTTGCGCG
Organism: Gaultheria prostrata; assembly: GCA_036023075.1. NCBI lineage: Eukaryota > Viridiplantae > Streptophyta > Magnoliopsida > Ericales > Ericaceae > Gaultheria > Gaultheria prostrata. The sequence goes on from JAXBDA010009709.1 coordinate 9,811, forward strand.
GAAGCTCTGCCGGATTCCCCAGGTGGAATCTCGAGATATAGATACTTGCGCGGAAGCTCTTCCAGTTTTTCTCCGAGAAGAACTACCGGTAGCCAGGGCTTAGCAGTAGCTCTGTCCGAGTATCGTTGCAGATTCACCACTCCTACCGTTACTCTATCCGAGTATCGTCGCAGATTCCCCAGTACTGATGTTACTCTATCCGAGTATCGTTGCAGATTCTCCGGTTCTGCCGTTACTCTGTCCGAGTATTGTCGTAGAATTCCCGGTCCTGCCGTTACTCTGTCCGAGTTCCGACTCCAGATCCTCTAGTCCTGTCCTGTCATTACTCTGTCCAAGTCCCAACTCCAGATCCCCCAATCCTGCCGTTACGTTGCCCGATTGACGAGTCAAAATCAACCAGTTTCTGCAAGAGGCTATAGCCGATTTTCCAGGCGATTTTATACGTTTGATTCTCCACCCGGGGTTCGAGCCAGGAGTCTGTAAGTGAATTCAAATATCAATCGTTTGTTTACTTGCTTTCAGCATGTAGTAATCATACTTTGAACTGTGTCGGCCCGACAACTGCCCGAGCCAACCCCACGTCCAAACCGGACGCCTTTATACTGCATAATCATTTTCAGTCGGTCTATACGTCAATAAAAACCATCTATAAATAAACGTATACTATCGCTGTGCACCGCGTCAGTTTCGTTAGGTTTTGCGGCGAGGAATACCAAAAGACTGTCAACACGGCGCAAAAGCCGAAAGGGGTTTGGTACTTCAAAAGGATCCATTGCGTGGCTCTACCATCTTCTCTGGGTCTTTTCTGTATTTTCTGAGATCGCTATAACCTTAATTTGACTACCCGTCCGGACAGTCATACAAAACTTCCAAAAATAAAAGCATCAGGATTTATTCAATGAATTCAGATATATTTTCATGAATCGAACCGAGGTCCAAACTGCGGAGTGACCTGATTCTCCTAAGACCAGAGATACGTAGGCAGCCCGATGAGGGTTCGGTCACAGCTAGAGCAACAAATATTTCCTCACGATAATATCATATTATCACAACTATTTCTCGTGCCCCTATCGCAGACCTGCCTTAGGGCACCCAGTTATGCTATCCGAGTGCTCCCAAAGTCGGACTGCTGTTTATCTATTATATCATTCATACTGTATTCTGTGCGCAATTTTAGATAATGTCATGCATGCCAAGGAGTTGTAGGGTCTGTCTTGACTTTGTTTCGGATCCGCAACCAGCTTCTCTCCAAAATTACCAAAATACCCCTGTGTCAATACCAGGGTCAGCTCCTCCCTAAAATTACCAAAATACCCTTGTGTTGCCCCCAGGGTCAGCTCCTCCACCAAATTACCAAAATACCCATGTATTGCCCTTAAGACCAACTCCATGTCAAAATCACTAAAATACCCTTCCAGTACATCCAGAGTCAGTCCAGCCTACGGATTTAACCCGGGGCTTGCTGACAGTCATCCGAACCCCCTAAACCAATTTTCATCAATTACCCCTGGAACCTCGAAAAACTATTTTCGATATGAAAACCCTGCCGGGGATGACCCGGGACCCGCCTGGGACCATTTTTCAGCCCCGGGCGGCAAAATTCAACTATTTACTAAAAAGTCAACCAAGTCAATTGTGCTTATTTTTACCATCTAAAACTGTACCGGATACATCCCAGGGCCCGCCGTCGAGCATTTTCGGGTCCGGACGAGATTTTTATAAATTTTTACCATAAAAACTATTATGCTTTTTATAATCACTTTCACCATCTAAAATCGTACCAGATACATCCAGGGGCCCGCTGTCGGCCATTTTCGGGTTCGGACGAGATTTTCATAACTTTTAGAGAATTTTAATTAGACATCCTAAACCAATATTACTATTATGATGTCATCCTGTGTGTTTTGAATCTTTATGATTTCATCCTGTAAATGGATTATGGTACCATTGTGCCCTTATTAATTAATTTAGTATTAATTAATCAAGTATTGTAATACTAATTAGAATACCACAAAATTCGGTCTAATCAGATACCAAAAATTCCGGACCATTATGATCATCCAACGGAATGCTTGGGATTGAAACAGTTACAAGGTCCCTATAATCATGGGATTCTAAACTCTAACATATGAATGAGATGGTAAC
>JAXBDA010009710.1:0-11954 GCA_036023075.1 Gaultheria prostrata
ATCGAAAAATGCTTGGATCAAGCCCTTTCGGGTATTTTTTTTTTACGAATCCTCGCGGTAGACCTTAAAAACACATTCTAAACGCATCTAACGGTTCGGATTGTCGAAATTCAATCTCGAACGAAAAATCCCTTACATAAGCTATGTAAGGGAGCCCCTGTAGGATCTTCTTCCTATATATATATATTTTTAATGAAAGAACAGATTTTTATTTTTATTTTATATATTGTGTTTGTATTCCGGATATTAAGCATTGTCATACAATAGTTTTCACTGTTTTGGAATAGTCTCATAGATACTATATTAGACGGATCATGCTGTTGGACGATCGTTACTTTGAGAAGGGACATTAGTTTGGGAAGGGTCATACCAGTGCGAATCTACAATATGTTGAGATAGCTTATACGGTGTATGAATCCGGTGAACCCTCCTGACGATTGTCGATAGGGATTGCAAGCCCTAGCGAGATCGAAGCCTATTTTTTTATGTTGAATATTTACCCCTGGATTTTATGCGATTATATTGCAAGGGGAAACCCTATGCCAAAAAAGGCATTACCGGTGGTGAAAAACTGGTAAAAGTTTCATACTATTCGCGGCGGTTTTATTAATGCCGATAAATTTTTTTGGGGAATTTTGTTTTCCTCCCATGATTTGAACCCATGACGCTTTGTATGGAGCCCCAATAGTACTTAACCACCTAACTACCAAAGTTTTTCGATTTTATTTAAAAATTGATAATATTTATATTATAACTCACTATTATTGCCGACGGTTTTTGAATTTACCGTCAGTAATAGTTAATCTTTGCGGGCGGTTTTTTGTTACCACCGGTAATAGTCACTATTACTGGCATTTTCATTACCAAACCGTTGGAAATAGTATTTTTATCCGTGGTTTGTCTTTAATGCCAGTAATATTATCCGTTACCGGCATTTTTCATTAGCGCCAGTAAAAAAACCATAGGTAAAAGTCATATTTGGCATAGTGAAAGTGGAGTCGAAACCGGCCCCTAGCCCAATCTCTCTCCTGTTTTCATAAACTTTAATCGCTTTCTAGTTAATTTTAGTTTAATCAATTCAAATATAACTTTCCTTCGTTCTCTGAATTAAATTAGAAATTAAGAATCTACACCAACTTAGCTTTTTATTTCCCGTTGACAATCTCGGTCTTAATCGCTCTTCTATGAATTAGTAATTAACTCTCAACTTCATAAATTATATTTTTGGTATAAAAACGACACGATAGACCAACCCTCTTCATTAGTCACCTATTTCTCGTTTGCCTAACAATCACTCATTTATCGGGTGGGTAAAATGTGCTGCTCACTGCTCAGGGGCATATTGTTGTGAATCAACGAGGGGGGAAAAAAACCCGAGGAAGGCGAGGCGGAAACTCCCTCTTAATGGAGTCTTTTTGCCTACCCACCGACCATCCCAATGTAGAAGAAGAAAATTAGCACCGCCCACAAAGGCCTCTGTTTTCCGCCGACTTCCGCAGCATTTCATCCTATAAAACCATTTCCAACTGGCGTGTTTAACTGTTAACCATCAAAATAAAAACAATTACCGTGACTTCGTGGACTTTAACAAAACCCTCGTTTGTATCGATTAACAAATTTAAGTGAGGGATTTTGTTATTGCTGAGCTAAATTTGCAATCAAAAATGGGGTTTTCCTCTGTTTTACTAGCTTTCTTTCTTGTCTCTCATCTGCTGGTTCTTCACTCTTCTGCTGCTTCTTGTCCATCCTCCATCGACTGCGGATCACTTGGTCTGATCAAATTCCCTTTCACAAGCACCACACACCCTTTATGTGGTCTGTTTCCTGTCACTTGTGATGGAGGAGTTCCGCAAGTGGCGCTGGGCTCGGAAGGAATAACTTACCAAGTTAGTGGTATCAGCGACGATACCATAAAAATTAATGACCCAGCACTAAAATCCCTTATTGAATTCACCGGTTGCGATTTTTCCAGTTACATCAATCTTCCGAATACACTTTCCTTTTCTTTCACTATCTCCCCTAATCTCACCTTCTTCCAATGCCTCACCAGTAGCCCTGAACTCGAGAATCAGACTGATAAGTACTTCATTGGTAACTACACTCGTTTTAGAGGCTGCCAAGGTTACACTGTCTATTATTCGTATCCGAATAATCAAGTTCCGACTCCAGGCAGCTATCCGCTGAACTGTGAGTTTTTTCAACTACCAGTGGTGTCATCGGTTGAGGGCCGGAATCTGAGTGATCCATTCTCATTATTGACTTCTGATTTCTCTATTGGGTTTCATGTGTCGGAGGTATGTCTTGCGTGTCACGCTAACGGTGGCCAATGTTCTCACGCCCGAGACTTCCAATGCTTAAACGACAGAGGAGGAGGTACTGGCATTTCTATTAGTTTCTGAATCTAAAATCATTTTTTGTGAGGTGTCTTGTAGAGTATTTTTTTTACTGACTCTTAAAATGACTGTAGAGGGTCTTTTAGGAAGGAGGAGAGCCGAGGCCGGGACGGGGTTTCTGTAAGTGAGAGTAGCAGAGAGATTGCATGAGAATTAAGCATTGGCGTTCGTATTTTGCGTAGTGAAATATTATTGTCAGATTAAGGTCAATTCCGCGTGACTGTGGTGGATTGTGAGCAAGCATGTGATAAGAAAGCCAATTCATTATATATTTTTCTTTCTATTTCTCACTAAAGTATTCAATCCAAATGATTGATTTTCACGAAACTTTAATCATTTCATTTCATTTCTTATCAAATCCGTCAATCTAAAGGAGCTGTAAATTTTTTAGGAGAGGAAGCACTAGTATTTCTGGTTAGGCGTAGACTAACTAGGCTTGTTCATTCAGGCTGCGGACAGTAAAATAATTGAAGGGGTAAATTCTACTAACACACCAAACAAATTCCCTAGGACAGCTATAACTCGCATAATATAAACCACGAAAAATTGTGAAAGCAGACCTTTGATTTCCTTGGACTGCGCAACAATTCGTCATCCGATTGAATCTGCCTGCTCCTGGATGCTCCATAGGAATCCATCGCTATTCCTTTCCCCTACCGAGAAAGGTTCATTCCGAGTCACAAGAGAAATTCTCTCTGTTTTTTTTTTTTAAATTTTCTGGCTAAATTCCACATGGAGACCCCCTCATAACCAAAATGAATTAGGCTCTGTTTGATACTTCAGAAAAGGAAGGAAAGGAAAATAAATATTTTTCCTCTTCCTTTGTTTGGGTTGAGAGGAAAAGGAGAGGGAAAATAACTAATTTAAGTTATAATAAGTTATTTAAGTAAAAATTCCCCCCTTAACTTTCCTCCATCTTTCCTTAATAGGTTTTAATGGTCAATAATCTGAGGACTGAACCGCGAGTCACGGTTCCAAGAAAATGTAATCCGTGTAGGACTAAAAAATCCTATGGTCTAGTTCCAATCCGATCATTGAGTCACGGTTTGCTCCAGATTTTATCCACATATTATATTCTATATTCTATATTCCTAACAGCAACCATCAACCATATTGTTCATTACGGTAAACTCTAAAAACAACCACCAAAAAAGAAAAAAAAAAGAAAAGAAAAGAAAGAATATAATAAAGCTTCCAGGTTCTAAATTCTAGATTCAAAGTAATATCCAATCTTCACAAAGCAACCAAATTCCATACAACCAACCAAATCCAAGCATTATACCCTATGTCACATTTAGGTAAAATAGTTAAAAATAACTTATAATAGTAGGTAAAATTATAGTCATTTACTAAATTTTATATATACGCGCGCACGCGCACACACACACGTATATATATTTGTATTTTTATGTATTATTTATAAATATCTCATTGTTTGGTTTCGTTAATCCACGTTTTCATAATGACAATCCGTGAATCAAACGATATCTCACGGTTTTCTATTTTGAATCAGTTTCCAGACCATTAATCCATGGATCGGTTTGGTTGAGCATTAATCTAGACCATTAATCGGTTCACCAGATTTTTTGACCAACCCTAGCGGTGGTCCTGGTGGATATGGCAGTTAGAGGTTGGCTAGGGCTGTGGAGACGAAGGGGAAAAAAGAGAGGGAAAGAAGGGGAAAAAAGAGAGGGAAAGTAAGAGAGGAGGGCAAATATAAAATAAGTTGAGGTTATTTCAGTAACATTCATAACTTATAGGGGGAGTAAGTGAGATTTCAGAGATGTGCATTTTGATTCTAATGAAATCGAAGAGAGAAGTTAGTGAAATCTACCCTTATTTTAAATTTCTTTTCTTCCACCCTTCTTTCTAGAATGATACCAATGTTTTTTTTCTATTTGACAATTTTTGTAGGAAGAAGTAACTTGGCATTGATTCTCGATACAGGTATTGTTCATGTGCTTCATTAGCTTAATTTTTTCAATCAAATTTAGCGAGATTTTTTTCTCCTCTTCCCATCATAATTTTATAGGCTTCCACGTAATAGTAAGATGTCCTAGAACTAACTATTATTCATACCTTACCATTTTATTGGAATTGTGCTTCAGCTGTTTCCACTGTTGGGATTATCGTAATTGTGTTGATTTGCATTATCATCAAGAAACTCAGACAAAGTGGATACACAATTTTTTGGAAAACTAAGGCAGAGAACTACCGAAACATCGAAGCATTTCTAAAGAATTGTGGGTCTCTTTCTCCAAAAAGATACTCGTATTCCGACATTAAGAAAATTACCAACTGCTTCAGAACTAAATTAGGTCAGGGAGGGTTTGGTTGTGTCTTCAAAGGAAATTTAGAAAATGGCTGCCTCGTGGCAGTGAAGGTTCTGAAAGGGTTAAAAGATAATGGAGATGAGTTCATTAATGAAGTTGCAACCATTAGTAGAACTTCTCATGTTCATATTGTGACATTTTTGGGCTTCTGTTTTGAGGGTTGCCATAGAGCTCTCATTTATGAGTTCATGCCTAACGGATCTCTTGACAAATTCATACACGATGGTGGTTCCTCGACATATCGTCAGTTGGGTTGGGATGCACTATTTCAAATTGCGGTTGGTATTGCCCGAGGGTTGGAGTACTTGCACCGTGGTTGCAACACACGAATTGTGCATTTTGACATAAAGCCTCAAAATATTCTTTTGAATGAGGACTTTTGCCCAAAGATATGTGATTTTGGCCTTGCTAAATTGTGCCCACAAAAAGAGAGCATCATATCGTTGGTGGGTGCTAGAGGAACAGTGGGCTACATTGCCCCAGAAGTATTTAGTAGAAATTTTGGTGGCATTTCACATAAGTCTGATGTGTATAGCTATGGAATGATGGTACTAGAAATGGTTGGAGGAAGAAACAACACAAGTGTCGAGGTTGATCGTACGAGTGAAATATACTTTCCTCATTGGGTATACAAGCATCTTGAGCTAGATGAAGAGCTCGGATTTCGTGGATTTATCGATGATGAAGCAAATGCAAGGAAAATGATAATAGTTGGCCTGTGGTGTATACAAACTGATCCTTCACAGCGACCATCAATAAGTCGGGTGGTGGAAATGCTAGAAGGGAGCCCAGAGTCCTTGCAAATTCCCCCCCAGCCTTACTTGTTTTCTCCTTCAAGATCACTGGTGGATTCTTCCACTACATGCCATGACATTGTGACTGAACGCATTCATCCAGGGGAAAGAGCAAAATTTGCACCCTCCGTGATTGCATAATGCACCTGTGAAAATTAGGTAAGCTTGTATCTCTTATGTGCTTGTTGAATTTTATCACTAAAACCTTGCTCAGTTTGCAATATGAAATTTCAAACTTTAGTTCCTAAATTATTGTATATGTATGAATGTGGATGTGTATACCCCTTCAGTTAATGGAATTAGGTATTTAATGCTTCATTTTGTTCCAAATGCACTAGATGCAATTCTTTTCGATTTTTATCTAAATTCCCCTTCCCCCCCACTCATGTATGTGTGCCTGTGCCCGTGTGCATAGCTGTGGTAACATATCTCCCATGAATGCATTTTCACGTGAATACTTCTTCGATTGCAAAAGCTGTTGCACACCGGCTAAACTCATATAGCATTCAAAGAGGCAACTGGGACACTTCCTAGGAACAGTTCTACTATTCTGTTTCAATATGGGGGCTTTTTGGAACTCTCCTTCATTACAAGAAGGAGCCATATTAGCTCAAGAATAGTTGCAGGCTCAACCAAGTGATATCATATGTTCCAGGTTCTAAATTATGATTTGCCTAGAGGACAACAAACCAGAAGTGACAAAGTTGCTCAATTGGGGCAATAGACTGCTAAAACATGTTTCTGAAACTGAAAGTAAAGAAGGTATATGCAGTTTCTATGTACATTTTACGAGCATATATTGATGGGACTTCAGCCTCTAGCACCTCCCACCGCCTCCAGTCACCCCCACTGAATACCACTTCAGCCTCTCCCCACCTCTTGCCGACCACAACGTTACTAAAGCTTTTTGTCTTGTAAACAGCTACTGCACTTAATGGGACTTCAGCACTTCCACAATGTCGGTTCGTAGACTCAAAATACACAAAAAGTCAGCACACAGTAAAAACAAAAAAAAAAAAGCCTTGCGTTGTGCTGTGCCTGGAAAGCCGGTTAGAATGCCCCAATTGAGAAGGCAAATTTTACCCAGGGCAAGATGAACCCCCTTGGGACGTAAACTGCTCAGAAGCTCATAATCGAGCCCATTTTGGACCTACTATGTGGTTAAAACTGGTCATCGAATGATCGGCTGTTACAATCCAAACCAAAACTGTGAAAGAGTGGTCTTTCTGCGAATCTAAATGAGCGTATAAATTTGGGTAAATAGTTCATTGACTGGATAGTTGTAAATTGGACGGGAGAAAATGTTTGTAAAATCCAAGTAAAATTTGGATTTTTGTGGGACCTTGACCCCCTTCAATTTTGACTCCTCTCTCCAGATTTTTCCTTTTGCCCTGGCATATTGGGGAGTGGTCAGACCGCGTGCGTGGTAGATGTCTAACAATGGCCTCTCGTTAGCATCCCTTCTATATGACAATTTTGTCCTGCGCGACGGAGTTGGTGATAATAGACCTTCTCACAATGTACACCAAAAAAGTTCTCATATGTTTTTTTTTTCCACAATAGACCTCTTGTGAGTCTTGACAGTTTCATTTATAACGCGTTTGCATTGTGCGATTTCATGAGAAAAGAAAGGGTTATGATTTTTCTAGTCAAATCTCATCATTTTTTTTTGTGCGAGAAATGGTGAGAAACAAATAAGACTTGCATTTACACACATTCCTCATCATTTCTCACCTATTTATCCAAACAAATGGTGAAAATCCCTTCTGTATTATTTTCGTTTCTCACAAAATCCCTCCATCAAAGGGGTTGTGAAGTTGGAAATACACACGGTGAGAGAAGAGTGAATGGGTCAAGTCTTTGGAGTGCCAGGTCAACGAAGAAGATGAGCATCACACTCCCACGGAATCCTTTGGCCCTCCATCCATTCCAATTGAACCAAGTAGTGGCCCAATTTCCCTCTTCCTTCCTTGCAATTAGATTTTTTTTCAAGTCGCCCTCTAATAATTTCTAAGTCTACTGGCGTCAAGCAGAGAAACACCCTCTCTTTCTTGATTATAAGAGTACTACTTCTTTTAAGAAATGAAAAACCTTTTTCTTCCTCTCCACTGTGTTAGTTGTTCATTATTCTACTCGCTAATTGGGGTTTTAATTGAAATGGGTATTCCCTCCATGTTGTCTCTCTTTCTTCTCCTTCACCGACTATTTCTTCACTCTGCCGGAAAGTGTCCAGACTCGTTCACCTGTGGAACTCATGGCCAACTCAGTTACCCTTTGTCCAACACAACATTTCCCCGGTGTGGGCTCTACACTGTGCAAAATTGCACAGAACCAGTTCCGAAACTCACTTTTGGAGTGGAGGGACTGTTCTATGACCATAATAGTACCAATGTCCACGAAAATTCCATAAGGGTTAATGACCAACGTCTGGGGAACCTCATTAGGACAAACGGTTGCGATGTTTTCGGTTTTTACTTGAACTGGACTCTTCCCGTTAGACCCTCAATTTCTTTCTCAATATCCCCTGGTCTCACTTTGTTCAAGTGCACTACCTTGCCCGAAATTGGCAAGCAACAAGATGTTTTCTTTCGTGGTAATGACAGTAACAGACGCTGCGGTGGCTACACTGTCTACTATAAGTACCCTCATCATTATCAGGTTCAAAGTTATGGAAACTTTTCTCCTAATTGTTCGGTTATTGAGTTGCCAGTGGTGTCGGAACTCGGGAACCGAAATGCCAGTTATTTGTTCTCTGTGTTCGCTTCTGAGTTCTCTATTAAGTTTCATGTGTCCAAGGAATGTCGCGAATGTCGACACAATGGGGAGAGATGTCATCATGATGGCCTGCAATTCTTGTGCATAAAGGACGAAGAAGGTATTGGCATTTATGTATTTATCGACGAAATCTTTAGTCAACATCACTTTCCTCAATCATGGAAACTGCCATTTTTCTGTTTTTTAAATCCATTTTCGCTTTCTCCTTTAGTTCATGTCAAGCATTCTTGAATATCCAAGGTAATAACTTTGAATTGACTGGTTATTTTCTCCTTGACATTGGTTGCAGGCAGACGATGTAATCCTGATAGCACGCCCTCCTGGTGCAAAAAGGAGAAAGAAGGTATTGTCATTTATGTATTCATCCAAGAAATCTTTAATCAATAGCAGTTTCCTCAATCATGGAAGCTGTTGTTTTTCTGTTTTTCAAAAAGAAAAACAGAAAAAAAGTTCATTCCATACTTGTCATGTTGAGATTCAAGTCACAACCTGAAGTCAATTCCCTTTTGGCACTAGATCCTTGATTCCCATTATCAAGCTATTCGGTCTGAGACTCCGAATGCTTTCGCAGACAAACAATCTTATCTTTGTTGATGTCCTTCCATGTGGTGAGAGTGACCGGAGCCAAGTGCTCCACCACAGCCCATAAACAGCTGCCGAACAGAGGTGCTCGATAGAGACACTGTTTATCACCGCCCGTCACCATCCGCCAAAAACAGATTAGATGCGTTAACTTTCTCCTTCCTCTTCCCTGATGTGTGTGTGTGTAGATGGGTAGAAAGGCGTGGCAATCAGCGAGAGGACCAGAGAGAGAGAGAGAGAGAGAGAGAGAGAGAGAGAGAGAGGGGTATCTGTGCATTTGGAACCTCCATTGTTTCCGGTGTTAATTTAACTTTGTATTTCTCTGGAGGGGGCGTTCTGGCTAAACCACATAACTGTGTCCGGGTTGTGTGCGTTACACACGACCTTTAATAATTGGTCAGAGCGAGGTTCTGTGAGAGGGTCTCCGGAAAATACGTTTTAACGCCCGTGTTCAGTTTGTCCAGATTCTTTTTGAAAGTGATCGGAAACTAAAATGCGTGGTTGCACTTGCTTTCAGACCAAGTTTCTGTTTTCTCTTTCCCTCCCCCACCACCTACAGCCACTGCCCACCTCCTGCCACTGCCTCCAGGACCTCTGCGTTGGGTCACCCCCCACTGAATACCCTTCAGCTACTCCCCGCTTCTGACCGACTGCAACATTGCTAAAGCGGGGAGTAGGTGAAGCGGGGAGTAGCCAGCTAGTGTGCTCACCCTATGCAAGTGTGCTCTAATTTTGAGCACACTATGCAGCTAGAACTTGTCATCTAATGATTGGTTGTTCCAAAACTGTAAAAGTGTGATCTGATAGAGCATCGTTTGCCTGTAGACAATCTTAATCTATGTAAAAATCTGAATAGATAGCCCATTAACTACGTAGTTGTAAATTGACAGGAAAAAATTCTTGTAAAATCCGAGTGAAAATTTGATTTTGGTGTGAGCTTGACACAACATTTTTGGCTCTCTCTCAAGAATTTTTCTTTTCCATGAGTATGATATTCAGCACTAAATTTCTTACATGGAGGACGATGATTTCCCATATGCTGTTTGGAATTTAGAGGTTTCGACTATAAACCTTAACTTTTCCACGATAGACCTCTTGACATCATTGAGAGAGAAGAGTCAATGGGTCAAGGTTATCGTAGTGGTGGTGGGTCAATGGGGAAGGCGAGTGACCTAATACTGTAGGTCAAGGGATCATGAGTGGGCACTTAAGTGTCATTGGGTGAGGTCTCAGGTTCAAGTCGATGAAACAATGTTAGCTTAATTATACTAACATCCTATTATTTGGGGGGGGGGGAAGTAAGCCGGGCAAGTTTCCCTCCCTCTCAATGGACTAATTTTGCTTACTGACCATTCCCATGTAGAAGAAGAATTCGACTTCCTCGAGTCCTCCTACTATAACAGTATTGCCATGTGAACAGGCGTGTTAATGGTGGGTTCGTTGGTTTTTACAAAACCGTTGTTCCTCGGTCAAAACCCAAAATTTCCCAAACGTGTGTAATAGATCTCAATATTAGCAGCCATACCTTTCTCCCGTCAACACAAACTGCCCTGTTTGTTTCAATGATCATACTTTTACTAATTTACTGACTCGGTCTGTTTCCCTCACTCTCCTCCTATTTTCTGTTGCTAACCATCCCTTTCCCCCTTTGAAAACCATTCCTATTGTTAGAGTTGTTGTCTCACATTGCTTGGGTATGGAATGAAAGATCACTTAATAAAATTTGGAACCTCTCCACTCATTGTCAGTTGGATTTGAGTTGAATATATAAGTTTTCACAACTATTACCACCCATCCAATCCTCACCAAACAAAACCTTGCCTCTCCCACGTCTCCAACCCCCACCTCCTCGGCTCCTCCCCGCCCCCATCTCTGCAAATGCATTCCCCACCATCATCCACCACCACCACCACCACCACCATCACAATATTAACAATCCTCATCTCGATTGCATTTTCAACATGTTACAGCCAATACGACGAGCAATACTCTGTTTCCTCCCTTTGAAGATGACTTAGTACCATTTGGGACCTCTACACTCATTGTGAATTGGCTTTGAGTTGTATATAAAAGTTTTCACACCTATTACCACCAATCCAATCCTCACCAAACAAAACCTTACCTCTCCCACGTCTCCATCACCCACCATCTCTGCAAATGCATTCCCCACCACCACCACAATATTAATAATCCTCGTCTCGATCGTGTTTTTCAACATGTAACAGCCAAGACGACGAGCAATACTCCATTCCCAGATTGACTTGCGGCCAAAACAACCATAACATTACGGCCACCCATCATTGGAATTGAAGTTCCAAAACAATAAGTACCCAACTATTGAAATCAACAAACGGAACTTTTTAGTGCATGAAAGCAATCAATCCAGTCATACCATTACTATAGCCAGCTCAGGCCTCTAGGATAGTTATTGTACTCAGGAGTTGCATAATATCACTTTGAAGTACAACTTGTTCAGTTATGGACCAATGAACCGGGACCTCTTTATATTCTACAATTGCATAATGGAGATGACGATACTTTTACCAAATAATTTCATGTGCCCAGTACGTGGGACAGAGAGCCATGGGTTTTACGCGGATGAGTCGTTTTTATATCAGCTTGAGAATTCTCAGCTAACCACGATGTGGTGTAGCCAGGGTGTTGTAGTGCCAGTTTTTCGGAGGGGTCGAACAAAGGATTCGAGGTGGTGTATGCTGCCAATGATGTAGCTTGTGCGAGGTGTGCGCGTTCAGGTGGGGTTTGTATCCAGGTCGAACAGGTATGTTTGCAAATGTTCGTACCATTCAAAATCCTGGCATGCTGCCCCTTCTACTTTCTCATCTGCTCATTTCAGTTCATATGTTCTGTATAATTCAGTTTTAGGGGCTTCGCTAAGTACTGCTACACCACACTTGACACTTGTTGATCTTCCCATACTGCTATTTAAAACCTATGTTACACGGACACGGGTGCGGGAATCGGATACGGGTGTGGATCTAAGGATCGGACACTTGAAACCTGAAAATTGAGGATTCGTGGATATGGATCCAAATTTGGACACGGGTGCGGGGATACGC